>LOJH01013515.1:6344-23142 GCA_001685095.1 Ellobius talpinus
TGTGGCACCCCCCCCCAGGTCACTCCTGCATGGCCAGTGGGGACTGTGGTACCCCCACTCAGGTCACTCCTGCATGGCCTTTGGGGACTGTGGCACACCCTCACCTCAGGTCACTCCTGCATGGCCAGTGGAGACTGTGGCATACCCCCCCCCCGCCCAGTTCTATAGGTGTTTCTGCCCCAACCCCTGTTTCTTTTCTGGGCCACACTTTCATGCCCTCACGGTCTGCATTTCAGACCCCGGTGACATTCAGTTCTGTTCTCTGCTGTACTCTCAGTCATGGAGGATGGCTTTTCCCAGGAGATGCAGGATACAGAAGGGCTGCTCCGACAGGAGTGCCATCCTGCATAACTGGTTCCATCCAACATCCCAGAGTTATCCACTAGAGAGGAATTCTGCCCAACATAGTAGGGTTCTACCCAGCACACTGGGGTTCCATCCAGCATACTGGGATTCCATTTAGTATATGTACCAGGATCCCACCCAGCATGTCAGGGTTCCATCTAATATACTGTGATTCTATCCAGCATACCAGGGTTCTGTCCAGCAGACGAGTTCCATCCAGCATACTAGGATTGCACTCAGTACACTAGGATTCTGTCCAATATACCAGGGTCCCACACAGCATGTCAGGGTTCCATCTAATGTACTGTGATTCTATCCAGCATGCCAGAATTCTGTCCAGCATACAGGGTTTTCATCCAGCACACCAGGATTTTATTTAGTGTACTAGGATTCTGTCCAACATACTGAGATTTGTCCAGCTTCCTGGGGTTCTACCCAGCATACTGGGATTCTGCCCAGCATACCGGGGTTCTTTCCAGTATACCAGAATTCCATACTGATTACTGGGGTGCTGTCCGGCATATTGAGTTGTCATTTAGCATAGTGGGGTACCACTAATATATTAGGGTGCCATCTAGTGTACTTTTCCACTCTTGGGTGTCTCTGCTCACTGCTTGCTTTAGTTTCCTTCCCCTCTGCCGTACGGTCACTTGTGACTGGCAGGTTCATCCTCTTCCTCCTCTTTTGCTTTTATCCAAGCTCTGTCAGGCCTGGAGCTCTGACCAGAGTCTTCTCATGCTAACTGCTTGGTGTGGCAGTGGCAGCGGCCATGGTAGCCAGTTCTTTCTAGGTGTTTGCAGTGGACTGGACAGGGCAGTCAGAATCACAGAGAACCAGTTGCCCTTGTCCACGCCTTCCCTGTAGAGCACCAAACCTGTGTCTGACTGTCTGGCCCTCCTCTAGCTCTTCCAGTGTGTGGTCAACTCTTCTCTCTGCTCTCTGGGTCACAAGTCAGGCCACAGAGGCTAAGTTTCAGGTATCCTTTCTAGTTTCCTGCAGGTTCCAGGCCCTATGCATCCATCACCTCTCTACTAGTAGGCTCAGCCATGGGTCACCCTACAAGGCAAGAGTCAATAGAGCTGGCATGGGTGGGAACTAGGGTGTTCTCACTCCCAGCTGCCTGCAGCCATGCCCATCCTACCAGACTGCACAGTGGGCATGAGGATGGAGGGGCTGGACACATCTGTTGTTTCATGCTTGTGGAGATGGGACCCCAGAGTGCCCAGGCATTGTGGGCGCATTTGGGCTGAGCATCCACTGTGCCACAGGAGCAAGTGGGGCAGTGTGCCTGCAAAGGCCTCAGCTGAGAACCCGGCACATGAAGGACTCTCAGGCGCTGGCTCTCACCATTGCACTTCTATGACTAGAAACAGAAGGGCAGCACGTGGCTGGATGTGTCAGGTGGGCAGTGCAGTGATGCCACAGGTCTGGGACCCTTCCCTTGGCTCCTGAGTCACTCCAAAGCTTCCTTGTCCTCTGTAGTCTTGAGTCCTGGGAGTCCCTGGGCCTGACCTCACACTGATATCACCTACCTTTCCCAGTCCAGGGAGGCAGGTGATTCTAAGCACTGGCCTAGAGAGAGAGAGACAGATGAAACAGACAGACAGACAGACAGACAGACAGACAGACAGATAAACAGACACAGTCTATGCTTGTCCCCATAACCCCAGGCTCCAGGTCTTAGGAGCCATGCGGAAACTTGAGGCTCCCAGCAGTCACTATAGGCCCTGCCATAGCCAGACCACCAGAGGACAGGTTTCCAGAATCTTTACCGGAGTCCAGACACCTCCTCTAGGGCAGCCAAGGCCTGTGTCCTGTCCTGAGTGCCCTGGCATGGGCACCATACCCAGTAAGGACAGCTGCACCAAGCAGACAGCCATCACGGAGTATTTGATATTATCCAGACGAGGTCATCTGTGTGTCCAGAGACATGGGAGTAAAGAGGGAGAGTGAGAGGCAGCTCCCAGGAACCCACAGGAAATAGAGCTTCCTGTGATTGCTGCCCCATGGCATGGGCCCATCCCAAGAGGCTTTCAAAACAAGTCATCCAGGAGCAGCCCATGTAGGCCCACCCTGGCCCTGGAGGCAGGGGGTGGGGGCCTGCCCGGCTACTTAGCCCAGCGCATGGCAAAGGCAGGCATTGCCCTCCAGCTGTGTCTCTGCACTTCTCAGATCGGCAAAGGCCAAGAGAGAGTTGTCTGCAGCATTGCCCTGGGAATTAGCTTCCCCCTTCCCCGGAGGTCGTGCACTCCACTAGAAAATTAACCAATATTTTCCTAATCAAATGGGACTGCCTCTTCCTCGGAGGAGAGGTGGCCGTGTCCAGCAGCTCATTCATCTTGCAAGGCAGCAGCACCCACGTGGGCCCTTATTTTATTAAAATAACCTCTCCTGTATGGCTGCCTCTCCGCCTGTGGCCAAGCGCTAATGTTAAGGGGGAGGGTAGCCTGATGTAACGGGTAGAGGAGCGGCTTGCCCCTTCACTGCCCACACCACCATGCCTGTCTGATGTCTCCACAGCACACATCTTGGCTTTATCCTCCCTCTTCGTTCATGTCCTATGGTTATCTAGCTTGGAATTCACCCTCACAGCCCAGAGCCACCACCTGGTACCAACTAGCCCTCAGGCCAAGTGCTGGGCTCATCTAGCACTGGTAAGGCACACTGACTCTTGCGTGTCCAAGACTATGACCCTAAAGAGTAGAGAGCTGAGCCAGAATGGCAGCACAAGCCTGTCATCCCAGCGGAGGCAGGAGGACTTTGTGTTCTGGGCCAGCCTGGGCTATATAGTAATAGGTTATCTCCAAAGCAGACCAACTGCAGAGATGGCTCCATGGGTAAAGCAGGACCTGAGTTCAAGTCATATCACAACACCCATGTTTGTTTGTTTCCAAAAAAGGGCCAGGCATAATGGTGCACACTTGTAATCTCAGCACTGGAGGGGCAAAAATGGGAAGAACCCTAGGTTAGCTAGCTTGGCCTGTTCAGTGAGCTCCAAGTCCTGGTGAGAATCCCTGCCTCACAAAACAAGATGGAGAGCACATGAGGAGCAAGACTCAGGTTGACCTCTGGCCTCCACACTTACACACACAAATGTTCCCGAGCATACACATGCAGACACTCAAAAATACACACCCAGCACTCAGGAGGCAGAGCCAGGCAGCTCTTTTCCCATCTGAGACTATGTGTGGTGTTACACCCAGGGAAGCAGCCCTTACAGCTGGGACAGCCTAGGGCTTGTGAGTAGCACATACTATACAGGCCTGGTCATTCTGTTTATTTATTCATTTAAATATCCTGTGCTATATCTGGTTCCTGCTGGCCCTCACTTCCCAGCCAGGGAAACTGAGGTTCTGAAGGGTCAGGTGATCTACCCTTAGGTCCATAGCTGCAGGTTTTGGCAGATGCCAGGGCATCCCAAGCATCCTTCCATGGGGCTTTGCCTGGAGCTACAAACTGAATTGTGGGACCAGGGGGCTCTGGCAATTTCTGGGCTTGGATGTCTATAGCGCCACACGACTGCCATATCCAAGTGGGCAGCCAGTGCCTTGCCTGCTTGTACTTCATACAACCCTTGCCCATCCATGTTGTTCAGGTGTGGCCAGGAAGAAAACTAGAACTTGCTAGATGCAAAGGGACAAACTCAAGTTGGAAAAGAGATGTGGTCTTCAACACCCTGGGCAAGTGGGGAGGGTGATTTCCCTTCCCCGAGACAGACGGCAACATAAGAATCTGCTCAAAAATCATTTCCTAAAGGAAATCACAGGATGGTACCTGCCGGATGTGAGATGATTTGTATTCTATTCTTGGGGCCAAGGAGCAAATTGATTGCAGAGTATGCTTTGCAGTTTCTTTTTTAAGTGAACACCATCAATGAGACTGCCGCACCAACAGCAGCACGCAGACCCTCCTGCTGCAAGACAAAGATGAAGAACACCTCAGCACCGCTCGAGCCCCAAGACCCTCTCCAAAGGCAGACAGCACCCTCCCCATCTTCCTCATGCTGACCATTCCACCTTCCCATGCCCTTTTCTATAGAAAGCAAGATTCTTCCCCCCCCCAGGGACTCCAGGGGATGGGGCAGCCTCAAACATGCAGACACACCCCCAGGCACTCTCCAAAGTCCTGAGTGTCATCGGAGCTCAGCCATCCTTCCCCTCAGCTGCTTTCTTGCTAGTGGGAGTAAGGAGGGGCCCTGATACCAGTGACCTCTTGAAGCCAGGTGGTCACTTCCTTCTTCCCACATCTCCTTCACAGTCGGATACCCCATATTCCACATCAGCCTGTGTCTAGAGCACCCCCTGAGTGCATTCAGTGTGTCAGTTCTGGAATTCTGGGCAAGAAGACACTCCTCCCAGGTGGCATCAGCATCACCCATCTTGGTCATCACCCATCCTGATCACCTCCCAGAACTGCATTACTGAAGAGAGTGGCGGCTGTGGTTGCCACCAGTGAAGTCCCAGGGCTGGACCTTGATGTTACGAAGCCCATTGGGCTGGTGATTAGCCTGGAAATAGCTAGTTTTACAGCATGAAGGGTGTGGGAAGTGGATGGGTGCTAAGCTGACCATTCGTCCAATAGCCACACGTACTGAGTTGTGAGCCAGCTGAAACAAGGTGGCAAAGGCCCTGTGGCCGGCCAGGGTCCAAGCAGTGGCCTCTTCTGCACTGGGATTCTGTGCTTTGTCTATGACTAATCAGGATTCACTCTGCATCAGGGCCCTGCCCTCGAGTCAGCAAAGCTGCAAGAAGCTGAGAAAGTGGGGCCTGCCTCACATGCTGTGCCTAGGTGATAAGGGGTCCCTGGAGGGAGGCAGAGCCCCTTTGCTGCTGGTCCAACTCCAGGGACTTCTAGACAGTGTGCCTCTAGCAGACCCTGTGCCTACTGTGAGTCCATGGGGCATGCCCCACCTTCTAGGGGCACAGGCTAGGGGTGGTACAATGCCCTTGCCCCTCAGCCTGCTCATCAGCCAGCTGCACATCATCTTCCACCGTCCCGACAGGACCCTGACAGGTGTTCTCTCCTCACACCTGAGCCTGCGTTCCTGACCTCCCTGAAGAAGCTAGGAGACAGTTGGTTTTCTCTGCAGCACCCGTGAGCTGAACCTCACACAACCTGGGAATACTCACATGGTAGCCTCAGAGCAGGGCTAGATGGGAGCTCCCTAGCTAGGATAGGGGTCTCTGATGCTGAATCCCACACCTCCAACTTGAGGATCTGTTGTGGACACTCACCCAGGGCCCCATGGGTGGCCTTCTGTCTGAGACTCTCCTGACCACCTGGCAGCTGCTATTCTCTGCTCTGTAGAGCACAAAGTCACAAGGCCACCATGCTCCCTCAACCGCACGCCTCTCCCATTTGTCACAGAGGGAAAAGGCTGGGGCTGTGGAAAAGCTATGTCCCCGGAGAGCATGACTGGATGTGTGTCAAGCAGGGTCAGCCCTGTAGGAGGCTCAGTGACACTGGCTGAGACACCTCTGAAATTGCTGGCTACCTTTTAAAATCACCTTGGAATCACAGTTAAAGGCACAGATGCCTGTGAACAGTCCAGCGGGTTCTCCTGGCCGCCCTCCTGCATGCCATTCAACTGTGTGGGCTCAGTCCTATTATTGCAAGCAAACCAGACCTCCTATGTGTCCCTTCTCTCTTCACCTGTGGTCACCTGAATGGCTTAGGCAAGAGGCTTCAACTGTGCTGAGCTCAGCAAGAGGGAACAGGCATATCAGTATCGTGAGGCCACGCCCTCTGGAAAATGGCTTAGCTTTTCCTGCTCTGTGAGCCCTGGCCGCACCCCAGCATGGCCTCCCTGGCACTCTTCAAGAAGACTGGCCCAGGACAAAGCCTGCCATTTCAAAAATGAGCCTGGAGCCTGGGTCTCCTCCCCAATCTTTGTTTTTGACTCCTTCATATTAGGGCTCCCCATAGGAGACATGCACTTTGGCAGTGGGATGTTTTAATTGCCTCTCAAAATAGCTTACAATAAAGAACACTAAATTGTGACTAACCAATTGTATTTAAGGAAGCCCCGGCGCAGTCAGAGGTGGGCCAGCTGATGGAGCCTGCCCACTCACACAGCCATGGAGCTGCTGTGTGGCCGTGTAGGCCCTGGCCCCCTCTGGGCTTCCTGCCACAGTCCCCTGCCCCCGGAGGTCCCCTGGGCCAGTTTCAGTTGAGTGTTCAGAGAGCAGGAGAGTGTTACTCTGCAGAGTCTGTGTGTGTCTGCAATCAAAGAACCTCAGGCCCAGAGTGGAAGCCGCTAACAGTGTGGGCAGCTGATGCTACCAGACCCTCTGTACACAGATCACACCATCAGAGACTCATGAGTGCTTGTAATCAAACAGCCAGGGCAGGGAAAGGGCGCTCCCCTTCATGTTCCCTGCTTGCCTGAGAAGTCCAGTAGCCAGTTTTCATCCACCGTCTCCATGTGACTCAGCCCTGAAACCTGACTGGGCCAAGCCTCTTCTCTGGCCTCACACAGTCTAACTTTCCTTTGGCACTGGGATTTTCAACCAGGCAGCTCTCAACTAGAGGAGGAGGAGGCTCCAAGTCGGTCTGCAAAGCCAGCCATAGGAAGGGTCATGGACAAGTGACCTTCTCATAGGCACATAGCACTTTGGTCCATGGACCCTGCCTTATTTCATACATGGCCTAGAGGGTCCCAGGTAACTGGAAACCCACTAGCAGAGGGAGAAGGGAGGATCTAAGGCAGGATCCATTGCCACCTGCTGATGGCAGATGAATGTTAGACACGTGACAGAGATTTTGTTTGGGCAGGGCCTGAAGGGGATCCTTTGATGGATCTCTCTGGCATGAGGACAGTCACTCCTGAAGGTGCTCACTTAGTGACAAAACAAGCCAGAGGTGTCAGGGAGAAGGCACCCAATACTGTGGGGTCCCCTCTGTGGAACACTGGCTTTCTTTCCAGCCATTGAAAGATAGGTGGCTCCTGAGTGGAGATCAAGGCTGCCCCTGAAGGCTGTAACCTAGAAACATGCCCGCACAGGGCTCCAGCCATAGGAAGCCAGGAGCCCAGGTGGGAAGGGCTGCATATGAATCCCGGAATCTGTTGCCTCGTCTCTCTCGCTTAATTACTGGCAGGGCAGTTGCTGAGTTGAAATGGAGCCTGAAAAGCCTCAGTGAGTAATTACTGTCAGAAACACAAGATCTACAAAGCCGTACGCTCACAGCTTGGTGATGTTACCGAGTCTAATTAAAAAAACAAGAAAGAAAATTCCCTTTCATGATCGGCTTGCGGGGCCAGCCAAAGATGAAAACCGAGGCAGTTTGCAGATGATACTGATACCAAGGGTAAGCAAGCAGTCGACACAGAGACAGGCAGATGTGCTAGGATGGCCAGGGTTCCTGGGATGTCTTCAGCCAGGAAGCACCTGTGACTCAGAGGGGGGCTGAGTCACCTGTCAGAATTGTGCCCTGAGGTACCAGGGACACCCCTTCCAGAACTCCCAGCAGGCCTCTCCCTCCTTTTGATCTCGGATGTTGAGGCAGCAGGGCAGTGGCTTCCGGTAGCATAGGCATCTTTGAACTGTGGACTTTCTGAGCAGCCTCACCATTCCAGATTCCTCCTTGGGAAGTGGTTGCCATGGGCAGCACATCTCTGAGAACTGTTGCTGGACTGGATGCCCTCACTGGGCGCCCCTGCCCATCTGGTGGGAGCTGGATAGAAGTCCTTCCGTCCTCAGTGCAGCTGGCTCAGAAGTGACGGCTTGAGGTACACATGGGTCTCAGGAAGGCCAGGCATCTACCTTATTAATCCATCAGCTGGAGAACTCAGAGCAGGTGCTCTGGATGAGTCTGAACTGGGACGGAAAAGCCAAGTCATGGACTGGGCACCAGCAGGCTGTGTGTGAGGGACTTCCAGGCTGTTTTCTGGGAAGTGAGTGGCGTGGCCCGCTGGGACCCACTCTACCAATGTGTCAGACTTGAGGTGAGCAAGACGCAAAGCGGAGGAGAGTGTGTCCTCGCCCCTCCGAGTCTGCAGAGATTTACCTCTGAAGTCATGTCATTCGCAGGGTATTTTTAACCCAGAACCAACAAATCTGCCTTTTAGCATCAGCCGAGGCAGCAGCTTTGAGGGCAGATGGTCGCCCGGCTGCCATCCATGTCCCTAGGCTCTCCAGGAGTCCTGAGCCACATCTGCCATATGGGCAGGGCAGCTGCCTTCAGCAAGGCATGCTAGAACCACTGAGAGCACAAGTCCCCACCAACAGCTGGTCCTGAGAGGCCATGACATAGTTCAGAGAAGCCTAAACTACGATCCTGGGCTCTCTGCCAACACGCAGTCAAGGCCAGGTCCCCAGAGTCGCTCTGAGCTCACCTGGCCTTCCTCACCCCTCTGTCACTGAGGGAAGGATGGGCCTCAGCTCTGTTCCATTCAAACCAAGTGTGAGACCTCAGACCTCATCCTTAGCCCAAATTAAAAAAAAAAAAAACCTCCCTGGGCTCATAGTTGAACTGCTTGGTTCCCAGATGTCGATGCTATTTTAGGAGGTTCTGAACTGAAAACCTAGAAGTGGAGCCAAGCTGGAGAAAGCAGGTCACCGGGGATGGGTCCTTGGGGGCGTATTACCCCTGGCTATTTTCTGACCCTCTCTTTCCTATTCCTCATGAGGTCAGCACTTCCATGCCACCATGCCCTCTCCACCACGATGCCCTGACTCTTCTGAAACTTCAAACCAAACTAAACCTTCGCTCCTCACAGTCATCCATTTTGGCCAATCCAGTCACAATGACAGAAAAGTAGCTCACCTGCTCACACACCATGGGCAGTCAGCAGCAGTGGTGGGAGGATGGAGCGTGGGGCAACTCACACTGTCAGCACCTGGGTTTGCTAGGCCACGGGGTCCCCGTCACGGAGCAGGGGACTTAGACTAGAGGACCTCTGGCTGCTAGCCTTGTGTGACCCAGTGTGACTGGCTCTGGGCTGAATGTCACATGTAGCAAATGACGGGCCCCAGGAAGGAAGCCGGCCGTGGTTAGAGACAAGGCTTGCCCCAAGACTTTTGTAGCATAGTGTTCCCTCTTCAGCCTATGACTAGCTGTGTGGTAACAGGAGGTAAACAACGGGCTAGGCTATGAGCCCTAAGGCTCACGTTCTGCCAAGTCCCCAGACCCACAGGAGGCCTTGTCTACCAGTGCGGACAGTTGGCAGCCAGGCCTTGACTGTTAAACCACTTTATTAAGACACATTTCCCGTGGATGGGGATGTTGCCGAGCTGCAGAGCCCTTGTCCAGCAGGCACACAGCTTGAGGTTCCATTCCCAGCATAAACTGAGATGGGGAGCCAGGAGGGCCATTCTTGATTCCAATGTCCTCCGCTATCACTCTCTTAGAGGAAGATGTTAGGGATAGTTTTCTGTTCCTCTCCAATCTTTTTTAAAAACGTATTTGTTTATTATTATTGAGTGTGTGTGGTGGGCCAGGGCTTCACGCCACAGCGCACATACAGAAGCCGGTGGGTTTTCTCCCCCTGCCTTGGAGTGTGTTCCAGATTGAACTCGGATGGTCAGGCTTTTGGAACAAGCGCTGTACTCACTGAGCCACCTTGCTAGCCCCAAGACTTTTGTTTTGGTGATGCTTGGTCTTGAACTCATGATCTCAGCCATATGAGGCGAGTACTCTACCACTGGATTTTGTTACTAACCCTTGCCACCTTCTTTCTTTCTTTCTTTCTTTCTTTTTATATATAACTTATTTTAATTTTATGTACACTGTTGTTTTGCCTTATGTATGTCTGTATGAGGTGTCAGATCTTGGAATTATAGACAGGTATGAACTGCCATATGGGTGCTGGGAGTTGAACCTGGGTCCTCTGAAAGAGCAGTCTCAGTGCTCTTAACTGCTGAGCCATTTCTAACAGCTCCACCCCTTATTTTCTAAGACAGGGTCACTGAAAGGTTACAGACGTTCACCCTCGCTCCCGATTCTACGAGTGCCCGAGATTTCGTGTCCTTGCACTTATGCAACCAGTGCTTTACCCACTCAGCCAACTCTGCACCCCTCTTGTGGAACTTTCTGAAGCCATACCCCTTGCCTTCCGTAGCTCCAGCTCTTCACATCCTCCCCAATATTCCTTCCTGTCTCAGGGAGTACTGTGCCAGGGTACCTGTGTGGAGAATAGAGGACCACTCTGCAGAGTTTTCTCCGCCCACCTTTCTGTGGGTTCCAAGGATGAACTCAAAGTCTTCAGGCTGTGTGGCAAGTTCTTCACCCCCAAACCATCTTGCTAGCCCCTTGACTAACTCACTCTTGACTAGGGCCATTTGATAGGTGTGGGGCACTTCCTGGAACCTCTTGAGCTTCATGTACACCTATCAACTGCTATTCTCCAGAGAGACCATGATATAAACAAGGTTAAGAATGACAGGGAGCCTCTTGTGTCTACAAGGACCTATCCTGCTCACCCAAGAAAGCCTGTGGCCTGCCTCATTGCAACAATAGAGGCACACCTCCCATCACCAAGACTTTCAGATATACCGACATCCCAAGAGATCCATCCTCCCCTTTATAGCTCCCCCTCCAACTCACCCGACTCCTGGGCAACCCCAGTATCTCCTGTCAGTGTAGTTTACAGTCCTTGAGTTTTGTCTACTTTCTTCCACTTGACATAATTAATTTGAGACCCATCCGTGTTGTCTTGCACATCAATTTATTCCTTTTTAATACTAACTAGTAAGTAGTCCTTTGAATGGACATACCACAACTTGCTTATTTATGTACCTGTCGATGGACATTGAGATGGGCCTATTGCAAATATGGTTTGTAAGAAGCGTTCACATGCATGTCTTGGTGTCGACACATAGTGCCTCTTAGCTCGATACATATGTAGGTGTGGAAGTATGAGATCTTATGAAGCATGTATGCTTAATCCTTCACGATGTCTCTGACCCATGTGCACAGTGGGCCACTGTTACAGTCCCTGCAGTTTGTGGATGTTGTGGCAGCTCCACATCCTTACAGGTCTTTGCCATTTCAGCCATTCCAATGGGAAGGTTCTAGCTTGTGTTTCCTGTTGTACCCATGTCTCAAGACCCCCAAAACAACACCACCATGGAGCCAAGTTTCCGATGAAAGAACAAAAGCTTTATTTGAGCTGGGCAAGGACCTCGACTTCAGTATGAGGGAGAAAGGCTAATACGAAGGGTTTTTATAGGGGAAAACTGCAAGCAGGGAGCTATATGCCTTGGCTCGTTAGGATTGGGCGAGGGGTTGCAGGGTGACGTAATTCTTTGAAATCATTGGTCAAGCTATAGGTGCAAGGCTGTTTTCAGCTGGTGGGAGGCCTGTAGATACAGGCAGGATGTCTGCGGGGTCCCACAAAAATGTCGACAAGATGTAGGATGTCTGTAGGGGCATCTGGTCTTTGCTAGACTTTGCAGCTCTATCTTTTAGATCAATGGCCTGTCTTTCAGATATCTGTATCCAGGATGTGTGTTCTATATTTTGCTGCCACTTCACATTCAGGAGCCTGAGCTCAGCCCTTGGTCACCAGATGTCCTAAAATGGAGTCTTGCTAATAAGATAGGTGGCTTTGTCCCTTCATTTCTCAGGTGAGCAGTGGTATGGAACCTCTGCCTGATGTGTTAGCCATCCTTTGGTTATGTGTCTCTTCACGTCTTTGCTAATTTTAAAAAGTATTTATTGGTGGGAATACTGTCCAGGGCCTGTGTGGAAAATAGAGGGCAACTTTGTGGAATGAATTCTCTCTTTCCACCGATGTGTTCCCAAGATCAAACTCAGGTCTTTGGGCTGTGTGCAAGTTCTTTACCCACTAAGCAATCTTCCTAGCCCCCTGGCTCATTTTTTAAAACTAGATTATGTGTTCCCTTGCTGCTCAGTTTTGGGAATCGTTGTGTATCTGGGTACCCTTTTCAGCTACAGTGATGTGTTTTCCTAGCCCACATTTGTCTTCACTCTCTGGAAGCATTTGGGGAAAAGATGCTCTGACTCTGGCTGTTTTGTCAGCCCCATTTGTGGAGTGACCATCTGGTGTCAGATCTAAGGAGGATTTTTCTCTGCTTTTCTTCTAGCAGTTCTACAGTGTGCATTTTACATGTCTGATTCATTGGAGTTGACTTTCGTATCTGATACTGCACGTTTTAGAGTTCCCTCATACATCTATGGAGGGCTGGGATGTGGCTCGGATGGCAGACTGCTTGCCTATCATGCATAAAGTCCTGGGTTCCATCCCAGTACCACATAAACCAGGGGTGGTGGTGCATGCCTGTAACCCCAGCGTTCAGGAAATGTAGGCAGGAGGATTAGGAGTTCAAGGGCATCCTTGGCTCCATAGGGTGTTTAAGACCAACCTGGGCTTCATGAGACCCTGCCTCAAAAAGAAAAATAAGGTAGGAGTAGGGCACCTAGCTGCATGTGTCCTGCTACAGGGACATTGCTTAGGAAATACTGAGTTACATTTTTACCTTGGCCATGAGCTAAGAGTCTACCTCAGGGTGAGCCACCACTGTCCGTTTATGCCTGTTGCTGCTAGGCCCACATCCTCATCCCTACTCTGTGATTCCACCAGTGTTTGCTCCAGCCTTGCTCTTTTTCAGACCACATAAGGATCCCTGGGTTTGTAGATATCCTTCTGAACTGTAGTCTCAGCCATTCACATTCTACAGGAGCCGGAAGGCTACTCGGGTATTGACTGGGCAAGCAGCAACTGTGCAGGCTGTCTGGGGATGCTGCATCTTAGCAACACATCTCCTAGCCGAAAAGGACTTCCTCTGAGCCTGAGCCCCACCATCTCATTTTCATCCTGCAGCTGTTTCAATCTTTTCTCAATTTTTCCCTAGGTATTTCATGTTTCAATGTTGTTATAAAAAAAAGTATTGGCTTACACTTTTAATTTCTGTCTGTTGCTAGTGCAGAACACCTTAGAATGCCTGCATAGCGGTTGTGAGTGGGCATCTCCATCTTCTCTCAGCTGAGTGAGCCCTCAGCTTCTGCCCCTCGGGGATGGGTTACTCCCTTTGTCTGACCCTACTGCGTGCTGGGAAAGTGGCTTGGTGGATAAGAACACTTGCTGTGCAGCCGTAACGACCTGAGTTTGAGCCCCACAGCCCACATAAAGAAGTCAGGCTTAGCGGCACACACTTGTCACCCCAGCATTGGGAAGGCAGACAAAGGCAGGTCCTGGGGGCTTTCTGGCCAGCCTGGCCTACTTGGCAAGTTCTAGGACTGTGAGAGACCCGTCTCAATGATAAAGATAGATGGCTCCTGAGGAATGACAGGTTGTCCTCTGGCCTCCACACTCATGTGATCACACACACACACACACACATATGTATACACACACGTACATGTTATTCATTCAGGTGAGTATATAGTTTCCTGTTCACAGTTAACCACAAGTCTCCAATGCCAAGCAGCCTTGTATTCTTGGAGAAGTCTGGCTGGACCATTGTTTGGAATGTACAGTATCTTCTGCAGGGTCAAGAGGCAGATGCTTGGTCCTGGCAGTTTGCTGTACCTGGGGAGTCTAGAGGTGGGGCCTTGCTAGAGGAAGCAGGTCACTAGGTGTGTGTCCTTAGCATATTGTGCTGGTTGGCCCCAGGATCCCCTTTCTCTGTTTTCCAGCTAAAGTGGGGTATTCTATTTTGTCACATCCCCTGCCATGACGGAGAGACTCATCTTTCAGTATTTTTCACAGCTATACAATTGTGACTGACACTGGGGGGGGGAAGGGGCTGGGGAGATGGCTCCTTTGGCAAAGCACTTGCCTTGCAAGCATGAGGACCTGAGTTTGATCCCTAGAACCCACATTTTTAAAAGCCACATGTCAGGGTTCAGACTTGTAATCCCTGTGCTGTGGAGATGAGACCGGGGCACATGCCAGCCAGACTAGCCTCATCAGTGGATACCAGGCCAGAGAGAGACCCTGTCTACAAAATAAAATACAGGGTGGACTGCACTTGTCATGGCACCCAAGGCTGACCTCTGGCCTTCACACTCATGAGCATACACATGTTCAAAGGCAGATACACAAGTGACACACACAGTTGTGAGGTAGTCTTTGCACTACAGTGGTGGGCCTGGGTTGTAGCCTACTTTAGGATCTTTGTGTCACCTGAGGGCCCTTATTTTGTAGTTTTTGCCTTTCCTTTATGATGTCTTCAGATTTTGATTTTGTAGCAGATCTGGGTGGAGTTGAGACACAATCTTCCTAAAATAGTCTGTGTAAGTAGCTGGAGGTGTGGCTTGGTGGTAGAGTAACTGCCAAGAATCCTCACATGAGGCTGGCGTTCTAGCCCCAGAACTGCAAAATGGATAAATGGATGAATGAATGGTAGATAGGTGGGTGGGTAAATGGATAGACAGTAGATGGATGGATGGGTAGATGGATGGATGGATGGGTGGGTGGATGGATGGATGGTGGTGGATGGGTGGATGGATGGATGGGTGGGTGGGTGGATGGATGGATGGTGGATGGATGGATGGGTGGTGGATGGATGGATGGATGGATGGATGGGTGGGTGGGTGGATGGGTGGATGGGTAGATGGATGGGTGGATGGTCTGTAGTATAGATCAGCTTGCCGGTCAGTCTTGTAGGCCTTATGTGTCTGAGGTTGTTATCCCACTGTGTGTCGAGCTCTGGGATGCTGGTCTGCTCTCTGTTGCCCCACTGTCTCCTTACTGTCATTGTTTTCAGGAAAGAAATCTGCTGTCATTCTTATCTTTATTCCTCCATAGAGAAAACATTTCTTTTCCTGCCGGCTGCTTTGAGATTTTTCTTTTCCCTGGAGCTGAGCAAGTTGATGTAAGTTTGGATGCCATTTTCTTCACTTGCTTTGTTTGGAGTTTATTAGGCTTCTTGGGTCTTTTGGTTTAGACTTAGATTGCTTAATGTGTGCATCATTCCTCAAGCATCTTTCCATCCCCCATGTTGGTTACATGTCACTAATAACGGATCACTGTCACCAGCTCTGAGGGCCAGGATCTGTGCAGGGCACTGCGCAAGGTTTCCCGTGGCTGTAGTTGCCCGACATCTTTCTAGAAGGACAGATGCAGGTCCTTACACAAGACCGTCCCCAGGAATGCTTCCCTATAACTGCTGTCTGGGGGCCACTGTCAGTTCCCTGTTGCACTGCAGTACACACGGCACTGCTCACTCTCTCTGAGCTTCTGAAAGAGGAGGGACCCGTTCCGAGCTGAGTCTGAGGTAACAGAGAAACACCCCAGCGTGTGTCATGCTGAAGCAGTCCCGCTGAAGGCTGGGAACGGACATGGCTCTGTTATCTGGATGTGGATTGCTGGGGGCTGCTTCACCAACACCAGCACACTCTGGCCTCTCCTTTGGGACTCTAGGTGTGTGTGGAACCCTGTCATGTGGCCCAGTTGCCATGGATGGATCATTTCTCCTGCATCATTTTGGGTGTCTCCTCCCACGGCATCTTTGAGATCACTCATCTTTTCAGAGCAGTGTCTGGCCCACCCCGGTCCCCCTCACTGCTTGTCGTGGCTGGGGTGCCGTGTTCAGCTTGGGGTTGAGCGGGCTTCTTCTTGTACTCTTCTGTCTCTGAGCTTTTGGCCATGTGGTTTAAAGTGATGATGAGTTAATGTCACCTGTCAAGACTGCCTGCCCGTCTTCTTTTCTCTTCCCTGTGAGCCACATGTTCCTGAGGCTTCTTGTGACCAGCTGATCACCAGTGGGCATTGAGTATGCTGAATCTCCCTTGGCTCAGTCCCAGGCTTTTCTAGATTACAGTAAACCTTGTTGGCTTTACAATAGAGTTGCCTGGGAGCAGTTTGAACCTTGGGGACCTTGGTTTAAGATTTGTGGGGTGGGCCCCAACTGCAGGATTCCTTCTGCTCTGCCACTGATGTCAGACTCTTTTAGTATCTCCTGAGTCCCCAAGAGTCCCTGTCCTTGAACTAGGGTAGAGGGTGGTTCTCGGCGCTCTGAACTAGGTACTCTCTAGCCCTTTAGTTTTGTCCTGGTCAGGCAGCTCCTTGCACCAGGTGCCAGTCACCCTCCCACAGAAGAGCACACTCTCAAAGTCCTCCCTCCTCTACCCCATCAGCTCTCTGCCCTGCCGTCTCAGGCCATCCATTTCTATTCTTTGTCCCCTTAGGTCCAGTGACTTGACAGCTGTTTCATAGTTTGGGTTTTGTGGCATTTTTTTTCATGTATGTATGTTTGTATGTTTGTGTGGGTATATGCACATATGGGGGTAACAGAAATACATATGTGGGGGGAGGCATCTTCCTCAGTGTTCGTCACCATTTTTTCATTTATTTGCTTCTGGGGTGGGGCACATGCACAGCATTCGTTGGGCCCAGATGAGAAGTCAGTTCTGCCTCGACCATGTGAGTTTAAAGGATGAAACTCAGGCCATCAGACCTGCTAAGCCCTCTCACCCTGTTTTATATATATACACAATATTCTGTGTTCATGTATGCCTGCAGGCCAGAAGAGGGCACCAGACCTCA
>LOJH01013516.1:12845-24763 GCA_001685095.1 Ellobius talpinus
TCTCTCTCTCTCTCTCTCTCTCTCTCTCTCTCTCTCTCTCTCTCTCTCATGCAGCAGCAAGTGCGTACAACCTAGAGAGAGAGATATCTTTGCAGATCAGGATGTAGGTCTCAGTGACTTCTGCAGCACCAATCCTATTATGCCTGTTGCTTTAGTCCCCACAAGGATGATAATGAACTAACCTCTAAAACTGTAAATAAGTCCTCAATTAAATGCTTCATTTAGGAGTTGCCTTGGTAATGGTGGCTCTTCACAGCAATAGAATAGTAATTAAGACACATACATATCAATCATAAACACATATATACAACAAGACATAGATGCTGTATACCAACACTGCAATAATTAAAATATTTTGAAAGAAAGGATTCTTTTGATTTATTTTGGACCCCTGTCTTTCACACTCAGAAAAATAATGTATATGTTTTCCTGAATATTGAACAAATGTCAACAATATATATTTATAATGAATATATGTTTAAGTATGTAAATAATTCATGCATCTTCATTGCAGAGAGATTCTGATATAAACATTTAGCGGATTAGAGTGATCAGTTTTCTTTGTGTGTGTGCGGGGTATAGTTAAAAGCTCCTGAGGTTTAGGGACAGAAGAGAAATTCCTTACAGTTCAGCCAGGCAATTATTTGTTTAGAGAGTATGACATTTTACTGTGATTTGTACTTAAAATTTAGGACCATAGAGACATAGTTTGAGGTATTACTGTAGTAAGAGTCCTAAAGCCTAGAGATTCAAGCATAGAATCAATATTCGTCAATCACCAAGTATGCTGTAATCGGTAGGTACACTGGGATTATTGCACAATGAGGTCATATCTCATTGTAACAAAACTACAGAAACAAAACAGAAAATTTACTCTATAATAAATCAAAATAATTTAAACTATATTCAAATTACATTTTGAAATTCCTGTAATAAAGACCATAAAATAAGCATGTACAATTCATAATTGTTAAAAGTAATAAACATATGAAATCATTATTTAACATAATTCCTGGTATTTCCTTCACATAAAACAATACTTAAAAATAAATATTAGCATAAAAATGTTCATTCTGTCATAGACATTCATTTAAAATTGTGTGCCTATGTTCTTTAGTTTCTCTAATAACTATCAGACAATAAAGTAAGTGCAAAGTAAGAGTGAGTGTCTAAGATGAATAGCATTTTATATTGCCTGACACTCCTCCTGGCAGTAGTTCAATCTATTTTATATGAGCTAGCTCATTTTGTGTAGACAGATGTGAACTTTTTCTGCACCGTTCTTTTTTGACAGCCATGTCACATTGACTGCTTGGCATAATATTATTTTTCTCATGTTCCCAGCAGTTTGCCATCTCAACTTGTAAAACTAAGGTATTTTATCCTTGCTGTATTACAGATTTGATAACATCAGTGATGATCTTATTCTTCTATTTGGTCATTTTGATTGTCAACAATACATCAAAAGAAATTCACCTTTCTATATTTCATTCACAAACACAATGTAAGGCACAATTGCAAGTAGCATTACACCAACCTTGTTTTTTATGAAGCTTTATGAAATACCCTATACATGAAAGAAAAACACCTTGATAAATATAAAGATAATATTTGCCTAAAACAGGTAAATGATACAGAATTGATTGAATGTTTTCGATCTCATTTCCTCTGTTATTTTCATCAATTTTATATACAAACAGTAGGATAGAAAAATATGATTGACATCTGTTCTAGTTTTCCTTCTGATTCTGTGATAAACACTATGATCAAAAGCATATGCAGGAGGGAGGGGAGAAGGCGACAGAGCAAGGGTTTGTTTGGTTTTCACTCCCCAGGTTGCAATCCATCATTGATGTGAGTCAGGGCAGAGCTTGAGCTGACTCTGAGGCAGAAACCATTAGGAATGCTGCCTACCAGCTTGCTTCCAGGTTGATGTTCAGCTACCTTTCTTTAAGTACCTTTTTAAAAAAAATCTTTGAGAGTTTTATGAATTATATTTTGATCATATTCAGTCCTTGCTCCAACTTTTCCCAGACTCAACTCCCCAGTTTTATGCTTACCCAGCTATGTGTGTTCTGTTTTTGAAGCCATTGTTTTACTATGTAAAACAATGTCCAAGTTTACTATGTACTCTTGAGTGTGTATCTGTCCACTGGAGTATGGCCAACCCACCAGTGGTCACATCACTAAAGAAAACTAATTCTCTCTCTCCACAAAACTTTCAGTTATCAACAGTTCCTTATCTAAGTGTGGAACTTCAAGAGTATCTCTCCCCTCCATGCTGAGAATTTTTTCTGGATTGATCTTATAGGTCTTATGCATACTGCCCTATTGTGTCTGGAAAACACTGTTTTATTGTAGTTCTGATAGTTTCAATACTCCTGTTCCCTCTTTTGTGCTGATCCATGACCCTTATAAATTCCAGAGCTACTTGCTTAGAGTAGCCAACAACAGTGGTCTGGGGCCTCATACATCAATTAAAAATTAAAAGAAATGCCTCAATAGCTGAGCCCATTGGTAAATCTGGCAGAGGCAATTCTTTAATTAAGGTTCACAGTCCCCATATTTGACAAGGTTATAACCAAGAGAAGCCATTAAAACATATTTTGATTAGGTCATTTCTATGCAATTTTTAGAAATATTTGGAAAGAAATAGAGTGGATTTTGATTTTCAAATGGAGGTAGAATTGGGAGTATGATGAGTTGTCTGTCATTTCTAGTTTGAAGTTTTGTTCAGTCTCTTTCTAGTCAATCTCTTCTCTTGGAGAAGCCATGAATAGGCATGTATGCAATTAGGAAATTAGAATGAGTAGGGGCAACAAGAAAGTACAGTTTGTGTACCTAAGAGTAAGATCATCAGAGGGATTGTAAACTACTCCTTTTAAATCCCTGTAGATTGTTTTAAGATCAATATTTCCTCCATGTAATTTCAGTATCCATGCCATTTAATCATCTTGAACGTCTTCCTCAGAACTGTTAACTCCCTTTAAGCATCATAATTTTCACATTGTACCCCCCAAGAATCTTTTTCACTCTTCTCCCTAAAATTCTGTTTACATTTATCACTGTCTTTACATTTTACATATTTATTTCGAGACATATCTTGTATAACCTTCACATAGATGGTGAACTTATTGGGAGTTTAGAAGTTCATGTTTTGAAATATGTAGCCTAAGCTGGGAAGAGAGCTCAGTCAGTAAAATGTCTGCTTTGCAAGCAGGAAGACTGGTGTAGGAAATTATATAGCCAATGGCCTTTAAGTTAACTGCCCACTGGGGCGTGGCCTCTTATACTATTTATGCCGATGTAAAGCATGCATCAGGACTCTTTTCCGGCTGTGGGATTCAGTTTCTGTTCTTCATTCCAGCAGAGGATTCTGATTTGTGAGTCTATCCCTAAATAAATAACCATCTATTATTCTCAATCCTGAGCTAGTGTGGGGTGTCTTTTAAGTGCCTTTCTTCAGAGGTCTTGAGTTCAATTGCTAGAAAACACACACACACACACACACACATATATATACATATACATAATTATTTAATGTATTTTGATATTACATAAAAATAAAGATAAAAATATTTGAAACTTAAAAATATCTGGGAGTGGTGGCATGTAATTATAATCTCAGGACTGAGAATGCAGAGATGGGGCTTTCTGAAGTTCACTAGTTAGCCAGTTAGTCCTTGTCAGGAAGTCCAGATTCTAGCGAGTGATATTATCTTAAAAAACAAGTAATTTCCATGGTTGAACTACCATATGCCCATTAACACATGTACAGATGCACCAGCACTCCTATGTATACCTGCACATTAATGAACATACACATACATGAATGTGCACATAAAGATGCATGAATTCCACTTTCATATTATATTGAGAGTATGGTTTAGCACAAAGTTTAAGTTGAAAATGGCATTGTTCAATGGCTGAAAGAATGCTCTTGGCTCCATTATCTGGTATGGCAGTTGAATAAGACAATGCCATCTCTCTATTAAACTTTAGGAACAAAATTTATAGTGGCTATATTTTAGTCCTGTTGTTAGGCTCTTTGTAGGCATTCTTTTCTTCTGTATTGAAATTTTAATTTGACATATAAAGTGGGTTTATTATGAAATTTTCATACATTAGTGAAATTATACTTTGTTCTTATTTAGAACCTTCCTCACTGTCTTAACTACTTCTTCCCATTCTTCTCATGCTGATCCCTTTAATTTCCCTAAATAGACACATTTCAACAGTCATGTAACTTTTGTTCTATCACCCTTTCTTCAGGTTTTTATTTTCCTCCTTCATAGTCTTCTTTTATGACCTGTGTGTGCATGCGTGCACAGGGACACACACACAGAGATTTAAATTGAGATTCTTCATATAAAAGAAAACATAAAACATTTACCTTTCTGAATCTGAGAGTTCACTTCCCTGTTATGATATGGAATCAAACAAAAAGTCCAATGCCAGTTAAGTGCTACCTCTTTTTGAGATTTTGGTCAGTGAGGTCCCATAGGCACTCTTAGTATTGTGAGCTATTGTCACTGCTCTTGGTTACAAGCCAGAACACAATATCTTAATATCTTACTGACGAAGATGCCACATATCTGTCTTACAATGTAGAGTAGTCAAGCTAGTACAAAACCTGAAACTTTTAACCCTATTGGGTAGCTTTCATAGCGCTGCAGCAACCAGTGGAGAAAAGCAATCAACAGTTATACCCAGCTTGGTAATCTATGGGCCACAATAATCACTGGCCTCCTGAGATATGCCTATTGTTGTAATAGTGAAATGAATATTTTTGATGAAATTGGCTACTTTCTGATTGAACATAAGGCCTTCTTCACTGCTAATCCATCTGCCTAAGAATTCTGCAGCTAGATTTGAGACTTGTGAAAGGCATAGCATTTTCTGTGGACTGAAATATAAAGGCTACCTGGCTTTCTGGATGTAGCTTCCTCTTCTGCTCTTTTCAGTAGGAACCACACCTCTAGATCTGAGTTAAAATAGACTTCTTTTTATGTTTCAGAAGTTTTCTGCTGTCACTTAAGCATCTCCTCTTTATCTTTTTGTAATAAAATCTATCCTTGTGTTTAATTTCATTGGTTAGAGATTCTTCACATGGGTCACCAAAATGTTGTTAATTTGAATGTATAAATAACTAATTCAGAGTCTCCATTAATGTGCTGGTGTCATACTAAAGAACAAATAAAGGACTCCTCCTTTGTAACGTTTATGTAACCACACACCAAGATTTGAATTCTCTACTTTACTCTCCCTATGTCTCCTGTCCCCCCTCCCCCGTCTGTTGTATTTTGTTTACCTAAAATGTTTTAGATTTAATAAAGGCTAAGGAGTCAAAAACTGAGATAAAAGCCTGATAAACCCAAGGAATGGTTGAGGAACGATTAACTGGCCCTATTCTGCAGGCTTTCCTGATCTGAAAATTCCAGAAATCCCCCTCAGCCCTTCTTTCTCTATATATTTGACTTCCTCAGCTCTACAAAATCTCTATGGCTAATATCGTCAGCTAATCACTCACTCTGTCATTGATTCAAGTTGGGTTTTTTGACCCAATAGAATGGCAGTGTGAACAATTCTCCTTCAACATTTCCCCCTTTTGGTCTAAATAATAAGGAAAGGCTTCAGTTATAGTAAAACTATATACAATAAGGACTATTGTCAAGTAAGAAATAAATTCACAATGTCCAGTCTATTGGCAAATTCAACAAAAATACTCCTATGTCTATCTTGGTGAGTCTAAAGTTTTGTACCTGATTTACTTTCTATTAAAACCATGGCAAACTGTAACTATAACTATCTAATCCTCAGCCCCATCAGAGAGTTGAAAAGAATAAAATATTCGATTAAATAGGAAGTGCACAGCAGGCAGCTTAGAAAACTAAGAAATGACAGAGACATCTGGCTGCTTAAACAGTCACCACAAGGTTTGTCTGCAACATTGAAGCATCCATATTTGTACTAAGGGCCTAGAATATCTGACAGACTTTTTTGTGAAGCAGAAATTTTGAAGGACTGTCCTACATTGTCTTGGGAAATTTTGGCATTTGCCACTTTTTATGCTCCACTTGTCCAATTTGTACAGAAATCTTTCAGCAGTTGAGGCAAGTGCAATTTCTTTGCCCAGTGTCTAACTTTGCCACAATGAAAGCAAATTCCATAGAGTTTCTTCAATGCCTGCCATCTTTCTTTGAAGTAAATTGATACTGCCAGGTGCAGATGTGTCTCACTTTCATGAAGAGACTCATGTTCTTAAAACATTTTAAATGCCATATTCTGTAGATCTCTGAAGATTTTGAAGACCATCTATCTATTTAAAATATGCCTCTGTTTGGCCTCAAAAAATACCTAACATGAGTATAAGTTTGATTGTTAAAAATGACAAGCTACTAACTGGTATTTCTTTATTGTTCGAAATAGCTTTCAAGGATTAGAACTTTACATTTCTTTTGTAAATGAGCTGCCAAGGTACAAAGCCTTAAACAAGAAATAGAAAAATGTAATTCAGTATAACAAAAATAACTTTAAAGTTGTATCAATATACAAAAATTCATACCTGTGTAAAATATTTGAGACTATTAGTTGCTTTTTTAGTTTGAAACTAGGTTTAATAATCTGCTCTTTTATCCTGTCACTTTTATATCCCCACTTTTTTAAGAATGAGATCCCTGAATCTAATTTTCTTTTCTTAATTTTCTTGCTGACCATGACCAATAACTACTTCTAACTAAACCCATAAACAATGACAAATATCCCATCAAATGAACAAAAACCATCCACACCATCTCTTGGGAATATGGGCATCATGTTCTTAAAATGATTTTCTGTTGTCTGCAGGTGATGGCATATTTAGCAGACCCTGAAAAAATTTCATATAAAGATCAATTCCTGAGAGAACTATGTAGCATGAGGGCCAGGCTTGTTGGGGTTTCTGTCCTGCCCAGTTCCTACAGCCAGTAATCCCCAAAGAAATCACACAGAGACAACTATATTAGGTTATAAACTGATGGGCCCATTAGCTCAGGCTTCCTATTATCTCTTGTAACTTATATTAACCCATTGTTCTAATCTATTTTAGTCACATGGCTCAGTACCTTTTTCAGCAGGGTAGGTCACATCCTGCTTCTTGGGTGTATGCCCCAGGACTGGTGAGGAAGCTTCCTGCTTCCCAGAATTCTCCTATTCTCTTTTCCCTGCCTCTACTTCCTGCCTGGTTGTCCTACCTATACATCCTGCCTGGCTAATGGCCAATCAGTGTTTATTTAAAACATAATTGACAGAATACAAAATTGTCCTACACCAGAGCTTGCTGTTGTCCAGTGTTAGTGTGATAGGAAAGTGTAAGACTTATCTGAAGTTATGACTGGAGTAGTCTATGAGGCTGGACCATCTTAGCTAACTGCTTTGAAGTTGTCCTGAGTAGTTTGCAGTCTAAAACTGAACTTTGAGTGGTGTTTGACAGATTAGTGGTATTAACAATATTCAGACAGATTCATCATTGTGGGCTTCAACTTCCTTTCAGAGATTTCTAAGGTTTTTGTTAGAAATAGTCACAGTTCACTGCAGAAAACTTAAATATTTTAAATGTGATATGTAGCAGATCTTGGAGATATTATAGGACTATAATCTATTAAATACATCTGGTTTTTACAAGGTAAATTCCTAATTACATGCTCAAGCCTGAAATCATATAAGGAAGCTATATGAATCCTATTTCTAGAGTTAGTTATTACTCTACATAACCATTAATATCACAAAAGAAAGTTTAAACATATATATATATATATCTTATGCATTTGAGATAATATTTCTAACTTAAGAAAAGTGTTAAAGTGTCAAAATGAAACAAAATGAATATGAGATTAGTAGAAATAGAATAGTCCCCTAATTTTGGTTTTCTTCTGTCCCATACCAAGTGGCTCTTCAGACAAGAAACACAGTCTTTGGATTTTTCTATAACAAGCATTCTTGGGTTTATAAAGGAGAGAATCATGCTCCAACTCCAAACCCAGCCTTAAATTTTTATTGGGTTGGGACTACAAAAAGACTGTGTGCCATATATGTCTGTACACAATAGAAACAAACATTTGGGAAGATTTATGAATGTTTTTCTATTGGAAATGTGTGGTACCATTAAGCCAAATTACTCTATTTCTTGGGGAAATTTCTGTGGATGATTTATACTTCTTCTTAAGATTTCTTATTTTTCTAATGGTCTTCAGATTTTTGTTGGACATTTTGATTCTCCTGGAAAGACAAAAACAAGACCCTGATCCACCCCTAATTTTGAACAGTTTCATTTTTGTTTTTGTGGCAGGTTATGTTTGATCAAATGAAAGATGTTTATTAGTCTCATAAGTTAATTCATTTGGAATGACTATGTGGTTGACTCCTCTCTTAATCAAGAGGTCTCTCTTATTTAAATATAATCTATCATATATCTTGATGGGAACCATAGATTTTGTCCTCCTGTGGAAACAAAGCAAAACCTCTTCTCCACTGTAACACATATCCTCATTTCCATTTTGAAGTCAACACATCTTTGAAGTATGCAGGCTGATTTTTTTTCCTTGAATCGCTGATCACTTTCATCATTTCCTTGTACTAGAGGGCCTGTTAGGTCCATATAGGATCTGATTTGTGTTATATCTAAGGGATAATTTATATTTTTGAATATCTATTATAATTGAATAAATAATGAAGTTAATTCTGAATCAACTGGATTCAGTGGTTTCAATATGTAAGACTACCCTTTCTGCATAATGAAGAGTCTGTAACAAAATGAAAACATTCTGGAAAAATCTTATAGTACCAAAAATAATAGCTGGTAATTACTATTTTTGAATTAAATCATAAGGGTTTGAGCCACTTTACTCATTTATTCTTACTTATAACCTGTATTTCTTGATTTGTTTGCAACAGTATAGAATATAGTGACTTCAGAAATTGGCTCTCCATTTACAGTGTGAGGAAAGATCCAATTAAGTCTCTTTATAAAGCTTTTAGGATATCTGCTACTAGTCTCTCCAAAAAAATTACTGTAAACTCTTTGCCAATGTTCCTTTTTTTGCCCATAATAGGGCAACTCCAGCATTATTAAAAGGTACCACAATTTCTGCTGGGTTTATTCCTATTAATTGATGAAGTTTCAACTTTCCTTTAAGAATCAGTTCAGAAACCATTTCTCCATAGGTATTTTAAATTTTATTCTGCTTGTGTGGCCCAAAATACCCATTCAAAGATATTACATTCTCTCTATAGAAAAATTCCTGTAGGAGAATGTGTAGAAGGTGGTACGATCAGGATTCAGTCAAGCTCTGTATTCATGAGATCAACATGTGCATCTTGTAATTTGCCAACTTCTACCAAAGTCAATTCTTTCTCAGCCTCAGCTGATAGTTTTCTTGGACTATTTAAGTCCTTATCATCTTTTAACATTTGAAATAAATTACTTAGCTCTTAAATTGTAAATATAATCATGGGTTGTAGCCAGTTAATATCTACAGAGGTTTTTGAAAATCATTAAGTGTTATGGAACAATCTTTTTGCACATTGTGAAGATGTGTCGCTTGGATTGGTTTAATAAAAAGCTGAATTACCAATAGCTAGGCAAGATTTTTGAGACAGAGGAGACACTGGAAAGACAAAGGCAGAGTTGCCAGCCAGACAAAGAAGAAAAAGGAAAGCACCATGGGCAGTACAGAATAAAGGTGACAAAGCCATTAAGCATAAAGGAAATTAATAAAAATGCTTAATATAAATCTTATTTAAGAAATAGTTAGAAACAAGCCTAAGTTATTTGTTGAACTTTCATAATTAATATCAAGTCTATATGTCGTGATTTGGGAGCTGACTGGTAGGACAGAACAAGACTCACTATAATTAAGAGTTCATAATGGAAGTCTCTTTGTTTAATTTTTTGTGAACCTATCTTTTGTCCTAGATACTTAATAGAATCTCATAATTGTATTTTTTCAGGAGCAATTAGTAATCCCCAACACAGCAAATTTTTCTTTACCTCTCAAACATTGTTTTCTAAAGTATCTGAGTCTGAATCAGCTAGTAAGATATTATCCATATAATGATGAAATATAGATTGAGGAAATTATTTACAAATAATTTCCAAAGGCTGTTATACAAAATATTGACACAAGGTAGGCCTATTTAACATCCTCTTTCAAAGAATTTTACATTAATACCCTCTAAGAGGCTGGGAATTATAAGTAGGCACTGTGAAGGCAATTTTTTTCTCTATCATATTCTTGTAAAAATATAGTAAAACAGACGGCTTTTAAATCAATTGCTATAATAGACCAGTCTTTAGGCAATAAATAAAGCAAGGAAATTCCAGATTGTAATGCGCGCATTGGCTAAATCACCTTATTTTTGGCACTTAAATCTGTTAATGTTCTCCATTTTCCAAATTTCTTTTTTGTAACATGAGGGCCAGCTGTGGAGATTTCCATCCTGCCTAGTACCCCACAGCAGGCAAGCCCCAAAGAAAATCACACAGAGGTCTCCAAAAGATTATAAACTGATTGGCCCATTAGCTCAGGGTTCTTATTACCTCTTATCACTCATATTAACCCATTGTTCTTATCTATGCTAGCCAAATGGCTCAGTACCTTTTCTAGCTGTGTAGCTCACATGTTGCTTCTTCAGTGGTCTGGGCTGGACTGTGAGGAATGGGCTTCCTCCTTCCCATCATTCTCCTGTTCTACTTCCTATCTGGTTTACCCACCTATACTTCTGCCTGTCCAATCAGCATTTATTTAAAACATGATTGATAGAATACAGACAGTTCTCACGCACCACTTCCCCTTCTCCCCTTTCACTACAATTTTTAATGGAAAATATAGAATTCCAAAGACTAGTTGATTCTTCATTATTGAACAACTTGCTGCTCATATTCCAGCTGTTCTACGTTTTTATGATTTTTCTGATTTCAGAGGCCATTGTTCCACCAATACAGGTTTGTTAGTTAACCATTTTAAGTTAGGGTTGTTTGTATCCTTGAAAGACTACCAGTTGCTGTGCCAATTTTGTGACTGCTCTCTCTCTCTCTTTCTGTGTGTATATATATATACACCTTTTAATATATATATACCTTTTAATATATACAAGATAATATATGTATATATACAATAGAATATATATACAATAACTTTTAATATTTTTTCAAGGAAGCATTGATATTGGAGAAATTTTAACCTGTGTTTTCCATTGCTGCAACAAATCATGCCCCCATAAATTCATTGCCATGTTAAACATATATGGTTTTAAGTTTTCTATTTGTCCTTCTGGCCCTATACACTCATCCAATATTTTTATTTGTTTTACCTAAGATAAAGTGTCAGTCCCAAGAAGCTGAACATTTATCTCCTGAAGAGACCATTTTTATGCCAAGGTTTTGGTAAAATTATTGTTACATCTGTATCTTTGTCTACTAAACCCTTAATTTCAGTGTCATTTATATGTATTTTTAGCTTTGGTCTCTGATCATTTATAACATCTTGCCAAAATACTTGTTTTCTTGTCTCTCCTGACTTTTTTTGTTGTATCTATAGAAGTTGTTTTGTCTTTGGTCACATCTAGAACAGTGTGGGTTTTAACAACAGGCATTAAGTCTTTTAATTGCTTCATGAATGAGTTTCTCTGATGCTGACAAGGATGAAACAAATTTGATAATGTTACCTACAGGAGGCCCCTTAGAGCATTTCCTGATGGCAAACAGCTTTCTTGTCTGTGCCTTATTGTTCTGCACTCATTAGTCCAATGCCAGCCTTTGCCACACCTTCTGCATACTCCAGAAGCCTGGGACCTTATATTTTGATTATCTCTAGAAAACAAATTGTTTGTTGTAGTGATAGGGGGAGCGCAGGCCTGCTTTTTGTCCCACCCGGCTCCCG
>LOJH01013517.1:0-24762 GCA_001685095.1 Ellobius talpinus
TCTATCTATCTATCTATCTATCTATCTATCTATCTATCTATTTATCATTTATCTATCCGCTTACTGTGTATCTATCATCTGTCACTCATCTGTTGGTCTACCTACTTATCAACCCATCCATCCACCCATCCATCCCTTTGTCGTCTATCTAAGCCATTTAAAGTGCATTTGACTGGTTAACTTTGCTATAGATACTTTGGAGGAAATGAATGTCTTTGTTAAGGTTTCTATTGCTATGAAGAGACGCTATGACCATGGAAACTCTTATAAATGAAAACATTCAACTGGGGCTGTTAGTTAAAATAGTTCATAGGCTCAGACCATATTATCATGTCAGGAAGCATGGTGGCACACAGGCAGACATGGTGCTGGAGAAGGAGCCAAAAGTTCTACATCTAGACTGGCAGACAGCAGGAAGAGAGTGAGAGAGAGACAGACAGAGAGAGACAGAGACACTTGTCCTGGCTTGAGCATCTGAGATCTCAAAAATCCACCCTCAGTAATACATTTACACCAACAAAGTCATGTCTACTTCAACAAGGCCACACCTCCTAATAGAGCCACCCACTATGGACCAATGGGGGCCATTTTCATTCAAACCACCACAGTGAACATATGCATGTTTTGAGATTAACTTTTTCTCATTTATTTTATTTTTAAAATTGTTTTTATTGAGCTATATATTTTTCTCCTCTCCCCTTTCTTCTTCCCCCCTCACTTTCTACCCTCTCCCATGATCCCCACACTCCCAATTTACTCAGGAGATCTTCTCTTTTTCTACTTCCCATGTGTGTCTCTCTTAGGGTCCTCTTCGTTTTCTAGGTTTGAGATCAACTTATAAACACACATTGTTCCCAACAGTACTGGCCGGGTTTAGCTTTCCTTGTAGAAAATTCTCACTGCTCTCTTCCCTGGATGGAGATCTCACTTTTCTCACGAGTTTTGGCCTGGAAGAATCACCCATTTCTCTTAACTTTGTGTTTTAATCTGATATCACAGTACTGGCATAGCCCAGAATTCCCAGTCAACATTAGACTTGAGTATATCATAGTCCAGTGATCTTATGCAAGTCGCTCAAAATCTGAATCTGTTTCCAGAATCTTTAGAAAATGCTACTGACTGTATGTCTTGACTATAATGGTTAAAACTTGCTTTTACGTGAGTTTTACCTTTTGAAGCCATATGGCATAGCATATTAGGGCTACAGCCTGTAGGTCTGAGAGCCACAGGCTCAAACTCTAGCTTGTGCCCCTTACTTGTGTGACCTTAGATGAGTTAACTTTCAAGGGCTCATTTCCCTGTTTGTGGGAAAGTGGCACCAGGGTCCTGCCTGTATGCACTGGGAAGTGCTTTGCACTGGTGAACTCACAGTCAGGGGTTTTTGTGGGAAGATCAGGATTTCCTCAGTAGCTTGCTTATTCAAAGTGCCTGGTTTCTAAACTGCAATTACTTGGACCAGAAAAGGGGAAAGAGAGCTTGGGGGTAGAGTGTTGAGGGTGGAGGTACAGGAGCTTTGCCTACATCTGCCCATCACCTATTGGGGGAGGGGGGTACACGGTTGAAGGAGAGTCTCTCCTTCCAGGCTTTCAGGGATTAAACTCAGGTTCTAGCACTTGAACAGTAAACAGTTCTGCCACCCGCTGGCCCCCAGGCTACTCTTCTAATCTGACCCCCTGCCTGACCGATTCAGGGAAAATACAACCAACACCTGTCCCAGCCTCCCATTCCAGCCTTCCAAGCCCTCTTTCTCAGTCTCTTCCATCAGCCTGCCATCCTGTCCTCTCAGCCTCCCATCCCAGCCCAATCCTAACCTCCTATCCCAGCTCCATCCCAGCCTCCGATCCCAGCCTTCAATCCAAGCTTCTCAGTTTAGCTCTCTAGCTCAGCCAGGCTATGCGGTGGTGTGGGATGTTTGAGCAAGCGTCGTTCTAACCTCATAAAACAGAGAGGTCCCAGAACCATTCCTAACTTCTGTTTCCAGCCAGGTGCTGCCTGCCACACACCTCTACCCTCACCCTCACCAGAGACTGACCATGGAAGTCCTGCGGGACCGAGCTGGCCCTGGTGTCCCGCAACTTCCCCGTGGGTCGCGCGGTGTACCAGCCTCTAGGCGCGGCCACGTTTCCCCGGGCTTGTCAAGGGTTAAGAGGAGAGCTTTGGGCTGACGTCGCTCTGGTTGAAGGTGGTTCCCCTCTCGCGGAGGGTGGGGGAGCCCTGCGGGCTGAAACCCGAGCTCCAGCTCAGCTGGGACTTGGGGAAGTCCCGGCAAGAGCTGAGCCTGCTGCCCTTCTCTCTCGCCCAAGCGTCACTCCAGTTACTCAGGCACCACCGGCGCAGCAGCAGGAATGATGGAGCTGGACCGCTGGGCGCAGTTGGGGCTTGCTTTTCTGCAGCTCCTTCTCATTTCATCCTTGCCAAGAGGTACTGTTAGTGACTGGGAGCCCTCCTGGGGGCTCATGGGGAGCCGTACCAGGCTGGGAGCTGTTGCAGTGATAATTTGGGGTGTTCGCTGGTGGCTCTGATGCCCCTGCTGTCCTCCCTAAGAACTGGCTAATGTTTTATCCCTAATTGAGGAACTGTCCGGAAAGAAGAGATCTCCTAAGCAATCCATCTGTCTGTCTGTCTTTCTGTCTGCCTATTTCCTTAAAGTACCACATTGCCCCGGGAAGTCCATTATTTCTGAGTTTGTGGTTCTGATCTGCAAAATCAAAGTTTCCTGGGAGAGCATGGATTGGGTGGGTATATCTTTAACGAACCTTGCTTGGTAAAGTCTCAAGGTGGGAACTCTACTTAGCAGATCCCCAGTATAGGAGGTTTGCTCCCTCAGAAAACACCCTACATCCTGGGAAGTATGAAGCAGAAGCTTGGAGAAAATGGGCAAGCTGTTTCTGGGGGTGCAGCGCTTGGTTTGAAAGAGTCCTGGCTCCTTTGTTACTCATATGTCTTATTTGTTGCCGCAGTTCCCAGGAGATGGGCTCCTAGGGGCATAAGGGGCTGGGACACGACAGGGTTTATGGCAGCCCCTTGACAGATCATGGAACAGAAGTCAGAAAAGGGCAGGTCTCAGAAGAGGGAAGCAGGGACTTTGCTTCTGTCTTGGGAGGCTGGAAGGCAGAGGTGTGAGGAGGTGAGGTTAGAGGGGTGGAGGAAGCCTGAAGGCTGAGGTGTGAGGAGAGGTGAGACACCAGGCAGAAAGGTAGAGGCGCAAGGAAGTGAGGCTAGAGGGTTGCTTGGAGGGACGAAGTGTGGAGCCGGAGTAGTGAGGGGTCAGGAGAGACGGTTAGTGCCCACCAGATGAGCACAGCTGGGATTTGTCTAGGAGAGGAAACTTCCCTGGGGAGTGGGGGAGGGCACCTGTGAGCCCTTCTGGTAGTCTTTGTGTGTTGGTTGACTCTACCCTGCACTCCACACAAAGGAAGGGTGCTCTGCTCCAGCAGGTGACCGTCAAGGTCCCTAGAGAGACACAGAAGTGGATGGTGCTGAATGCAATAGCTTGCTGCAGAGAAAGAGAACACAGCCTTCAGAAGCTTCCGTTAGTGTCAACACAAAGCCCAGAATCACGAGACTTCCCTTGCCGTGTTTGGTTAATAACTTCCATGTACAGGAGCCTGCCTGTGTTCAGCCAAATCTTCCTTAATGATTTATTGCCCAAATGGTGGGAGCTGTTTGGCTGGGTATATATCTCAGTGACAAGGTGCTCGTCTGAAGGTGGCTTGCTTGTCTCATCCAGATTTCACCTCACTGACATCTTGTGCAGCTGAGATACAGTTATGAAGGAAGGAAGGAGCCCTGTGAGGAGGGCTCATAAAGCAAATGCCTGAACACTTAGGATGGCTTGAGAACTCAGAATTAAGATGCGTCCCCACTTCATTGCTGCCTTTCGAATACAAATCTCTAGTGTGTGTTGGGTGGCCCAGACCCACTCCAGGGGGTCCTGCTTCCTCTAAGTTCCAGAGCCCAGTGCCCCAGACCCCCAGGGTGGCACCAACATTCCTCTGCTTAGTTCCTCTGCTGTGGCAAGTGAGACAGCACCACCCTTTACAAGTTAGGAAACACAGCTCAAGTTGCTCAGGGGCTGAAAAACTCATTTATCGTTGACCTAAGACTCTCTCCTACCTTTCGCTATGGAAAAGTTCCGAGGAGGGTGTGAGGTGCGCTGTCAGCCAAGCCGCTGGCTGAACCAAGCATCAGCTTTGTGTGTTTAGCAGGATTACCCGTTGTCCTGCTCAACGCAGAAGGCAGAGTGGAGAAGGGAAGCATTTCTTCCTGCAGGGAAGGAGTCTACTCCCTGGGCCCATCAAGGGAAGCTTGGAAGGACATTTCCTTTAATTGCTTTTCTAAAAAGAGTATCTGGTATGTAAACAACCCATGGGTTGGTCCGGGAAGTTGTTGTTCACGGACATGTGATTCACATTGGAGGAGGAGAATCTAAACACGGGGCCAAGTGATAAACCTAACATAAACAGTGTGTGAGGGGAAACCTAACTCCGCTGACTCCACCAGACAGCAGCAGCTGCGCTGCCAGCAGGGACTCTGTCTAAGAGGAAAACCTCATTGAAAATATGGGGCTCTTGGGAAATGGAATCTTAATATGGATCACTTCACTACTGTTGCTTCCAACAGACGTTAGCTTGTAGGGAGTGAACACAATGTGAGTGGGGAAGATAATTGGAAGCACAGATATTCAGTGAGCAGGAGCAGCCAGCTGAGAAAGGGAATGTTGAGAGTAAGCAAGGGAGGAGCGGTCAGAAAAAAAATTAGAGGTTCTTTATAGAGGATACGTTAGCACATTCCAAGGAGAACTATGGAAATCAGCCTCCTTGGCAGGGGTGGAGTTGTGTGAGGAGCATGAAGAGGGTGTTCCCCTAACATCTACTCTGAAAATGCCTGGCATTCCAACAGGGAAATAATTGCATGGGGGTGTACTTCTGCCACAGGCCCCTGAGGCCCCTGAGCTGAATCTGACCTGAAAGCTTCCTCCCTGAGGGCTAGCTCTCATGGTACCATAAGGCACCATGCAAGCTTCCAACGGAGGGAAACAACCAGTAGTCCCACCCAGCTATGGCCTGTGAGTCACAACAACCAGCGTGGTGCAATAATCCTAGAGGTGTGGTAGTGGCACAGATACCTCGGTGGTAACCAACAGCTCTCTAACTATGCTTAAGACCTGTTCAACAAGAGGGAAAACGTTGTGTGATTGCATTTGAGTGTCATAGTTACTTTTCTATTGCTGTGATAAAGTACCATGAGCCAGGCAACTAATAGGAGAAACAGTTTAATTGGACTTATAGTTCCAGAGGGTTAGCGTTCCTGATGGCAGAGGAAGAGCATCAAGCAGGTAGCTGGAGCAGCAACTGAGCGCTCATGTCGTGGACCACAAGCAGCAGGCAGAGAGAGAATGGGAATGGTGCTAGTCTTTTGCAATCTCTAAGCCCAGCAGTTCTACCAACTGGAGACCAAGTATTCAAACGTATGAGCCTCAGGGAGCCATTGTAGTTCAAACCACCACAATGAGGCACAGTGAAAGTCATTAAGATGAAAATTAAGATATCAATTGCCAGGGCCTGCAGGAAGTAATTGGAAGTTAGTGTTTAATGAATACTGAGCTGTGCCTTGATATGATGAAATGGTTTGGCAATAAATGTTGGTCACTGTATGACATCAACAAAGTGAATATTGATGCCAATGAACTATTGTGTGTGTGTGTGTGTGCAGGTGCAGTTAGTGTGTTATAAAGGTAATTATGTTGTATATATTTTCCTACAATAAAAATCACTTTCAGGACAAGGCAAGTGGTTCATGCCTATAATCCTAGAACTTGGCAGGAGAACTGTAAGTTTGAGGCTAGCCTAGGCTACATCATGAGAATCCCCTTCTCAAAAATAAATAAATAGATAAAAATATCTGAAGACACAAATTAGTGGAGCCTTAGGTAAACTTGGCTGCATAATTTTCAAAATCACATTATCTTGTAACCTTTTATCCAGCCCATCTAATCTTGGTAAAGCTTAAGGCACACAAGATAGAGGAGGGAGCCCTTGCCATCCTTGTTCACAGGGCACTAGTGCTCTGCCTTGGGTAGCTGGGGCGCTGAGAGGGGCCACAGAGTAAAGGACTGCACACTGGTCACCCAGAGGCCACATGACCTGAAGTATCTAATGGGACACAAGGGTTAGAAACATTTGACCCTGACTGTGTTGAGGGAGGCTGGCTCCTCTCTGCAGCTGGTACATCCCACCTTCTCATATTTGATACTGGCTACCAGCACTTGAGTTTCTGAGAAAGACACGGAAGGCTGAACAAGTGCATAAAACTGCTACGGACTGACGATTGGCTAACAGAACTTTTTTTTTTGAGACAGGGTTTCTCTGTGTATCTCTGACTGTCCTGGAACTCACTTCCAGGCTGGCCTCGAACTCACAGAGATCTTCCTGCCTCAGCCTCCCTGAGTGCTGGGATTAAAGGCGTGCACCAACCACCACCTGGCTGGCTAACAGGACTTTTATAAGTTCCTGCTCTATATCTATATAGCCTCAGCTATGTTCCAAGCCACAAGTCTCATAGGGCCTGGTCTTGCTTCTCTCTGTGACCTCCTTACCCCTTGGCACAGTATTAGCTCCCAGGAATACCCTTAAGTGAGAGCTTTTGGTGGAAACCAAGGGTGAGGCTGGGTCTATGCCTGGCCATAAACTGTGGGTGAAATACTTCGGAACTAGAATTTCAGAAGCGGAAGTCACAGAGCATGTAAGGCCCTTGTGAACACTCAGAGCCTTTTGATGTCACTGGCATAGAATGTGAGTTTGATTCAATCTTGCCTGCATCTGGGTTAAAACCGAGAGACAGGACTGGCAGAGCCATGGTGTCTGAGGGGCTTATGACTAGCCTCAAGTTAGAAAATTATTTCCATCTGCCCAGTTAGGGACTAGAAAGTCCTGATGTAAAACAAAACGTCTCCACTGGTCTCCCCCAAGGTCAGCCCTAGACACTGCAACTGAGGTGAGCTGTGTGCTTGTTGGAGAAGGTGCCCTTTCCATGATAAATGAGGAAGGGCCTGATCTTGTCCTCCGTGTGGGGAAGGAACTGGCAGCCGCACTCCATGGCTATTTTAGAGTTTCAAGCACTCGGCCTCCTCTCCTCTTCTTACCTTTACAATGGAAGTGAAATGCAGGCTTACATGTGTGTTTCAGTCTCCAAATTCTGGAATAAAGCCCTCAGAGGCCAGCCAGAGCACACAAAGCTTCCGGATCAGCAGAAGAAGTCCACCAGATTCTAAGCTGATCCCCGCTGAAATTGGTCAGCCATCGTAAGATCCAAGCAAAGCTATAGGTTTATAACAGAGAAGCATTGTTTTTTAAGTACGACAAGCTAAGTCTCATTATGTATAAACAGCAGCCTTCAAGGAAGGTAGAAAATTAAAGCTGGCTGGAAAGTTTCAGGCTCTGAAAACTTTCCGTTTACCACACTCCTGTCATTTTTCTGGGTTGCAATGACTTGTGAGTCGACCCAGCTCTTATAGGTTGAGAACTGAGTAAAAAGAGTTCCACATCAAGTTCTTTAGTGCTGATGAACTATCAAAGGTGGAAGCAACTTTGAAGAGGCTTCTATCATATTATACCTTACCTGAGGGATTTAATTCCAAGTTTGTTAACCCAAACAACTGACTGTTTCCGATGAATACATGGATATATATTTAATCCTTGCAATAACCATGGAAAAAAAAAACAGGATTGTGAGCTTCAGTTCACATGTGGAAGAACTCAGACAATGTTTCCACCGGGGTTGAGGGTTGAGCGCCTGTCCTGAGTGCAGTCTGTCTACATGAAGTAGGGACTGTATTGTTGCAAACAGTACTGCAGTAAGCAGTAGGTCCAACAGGCCTAAATGTCTGACTATCCTGCAGCTGTTGCAAGTGCTCGGCCTGACCCGAATGAGGGCACGTGCTCACCTCTGTGGAGGCAGGGATGGAGAACAGCAGAAAAATCAGCTTCAATGGAACTGTATGGATTCTGAGAGGAGCCATTCCGCAGAGGAAACAGCTGCTAAGCAGACTCAAAACCTAACCAGGTTCAGGGATGGCGGTTCACAGCGTCCTGCATCCCACTCTGATTAGACATTGGAAGCGGGCATGGGGATTGTCCCATGGTCAGTTTTTGTAATCTGAATCACATCTGTGTTTGCAGGATGGGGACTGAACATGAGACGAATTTCAAGTTTGTCCCTGACTCTATGTCTTCCTGTTTTCTTATGGATTTGTTCTGTCAGGTTCATCAGTTGAATGCTTGTAAGCCATGGGATAGGGGGAGCTGGCCTGTAAGCTTCTTTTCCTTTCTCTTTTGGCATAACACAGTTGATGGATATTGCAGAAGATGGAGACTTGGTCCTTCACTATAAATAGCTGGATGCCTTTTAACCAAGTCATTTCAATCTGGAGAATGCAGTGCCTGACAGACATCATCATCCTGGGGTTTGTGCCACAGAGAGCAAAGGCCCCTATTTCTGTCACCCTGCAGCCTCCACAGTTAGATAAACACTTTACTGCTTCAGGCTTGGCGTCTTCATCGCGGCCCTCACAGATGCTCTGGCTGTCTCACAGGGCTGAGTTAGTGGTCTGGCAGCGTGTCTACATAAGTAGACGTCTGGTCAGTTGGTTTTGTGATTGGAAAACCATGGCTACTGTTGTTGCCAAAATGGAGCAAGGAACATATTTAGCCAACTGTCGCTTACAAGGAAATTCAATGATTTTCTTCATACCTTAATTTGGTTTTAAAAAATACCAGCCTTTTTAATAAAATCCCTTGAGTGGAGGGGAGATCTCAGTTCAATCTATTTCAATTGATTAAATTGTTTGAGACTATTAGGAATAAATACTAGTATTTTCAAACCCACTTTCCCTTCCCATTACTTCAGAAGATTTCACTAAGGACAACCAGTGAACTCCCTTGATCATATGATCCCTCTTCCAGAATTACCAATAAAGATGGGAATGTCTTATGTGTCCTAAGACAGGGCACCTGAGCTTGAACTCTGGCTGGGAAATTCTCTCGTATTTCCAACATACCTCTGTCTTGTCTGCATTTAAGCACAAGGAAAAATAGGATTGGGAGCCGAGTATCTTTGTCTAGGATGCTTTGACCTGTCTTTCTACCTCTAGGGGGTGTACTGCTCTCTTCCAAATGGTGCCCAGCGTCTCCTCTGGGTAAGCTTGGCTTCCTCTGCTCATGGCTCATGTGTCAACAGAAGAGTAAGTGTCTGAAGCCGTGTAGAGATGTAACACAAGCATTAATAGACAGAAATGCCCAGCTTGAGGGATATGATGGATCTCTAGACACCACAGTAAAGATGGAAATATCGGAGCTGGAGAAGAGTCTAGCATTTGTCTCTGTCACGAATAGCCTTCACTTCAGAGATTACGCCTGCCTCTTTTGTCCAAAGTCATGTATCTATTCAGCAATGTTTAACGAGCACCTTTCAGGCACCAAGAATGTTTCTAGGTGCTGGGATATCATGATAAATAAGACAAAGTCCTTCTCTTAACAACATTTGCAGCCTGTTGAGGGAATTTGGGTTCATCCTTGCAATTCCCTCCCAATGTGAATTTCCCAAATTGCAAGTCTAGGTTGATGTTTAATAACAAAAGAGAGGATCCAGGAGGCTATGATAATATAAGCCTGGGGATTGATAATATGCGAAGTCCATTATATATCTGAAGGGTCCAACAGCAAGGAAAGCCATCACTAGTATATCACAAAGTTGTTTGGCCCTACAGCCTTTCTTGGCATGCCCCATCTTATAGTGCTCAGTAGAACACTATGGGGTATAGTTGTAAAATCTAGTCTCTCACTCACAACGAGTAAAACATTGAAGAATAATTTTACTACTACAGAGGAAAGGGTAAAAAAGGGCTTTTAAAGTCCAGAAAAGTATGGGCTTCTCTTTTTCAGACTTTTTTTTTAATTGTGAGCAGAATCCGACGTTGATGCTACTAGTACTTGCCAAGATACTAAAAAGATCCTACAGAGGGTGATGCATTCACGGTATTGGAAGAAAATTCTGGCTAGCGTTCAGCTGCGTGACTCACTGAGAAAATTCATTTCCTGCAGTCAGGTTGCAATGTGATTGGCTTGGGATCATTGGACATTCTGGGCTGTGAATCTGATTGATGAGCCACTCACAGTGTGTGTGATAGTTCTGAGGAGTGAGAGGACTTGTGACTTGACTTCCCGACTAGATGCATCTCTCCTTCAAGAGCAGCAGGAATAATTGAGCATCCTTTGAATTCTTAGGAGCACTGGTTCTAAGGCCTACACCTACCCTCCCCCTAACAAGATCCACTCATGTCCCCTTTGACCCCAGTCTAGTCTCGTGCTATTTCCCCATTACTTCTGGAATAGTTCACACACAATACCGGATTTGTACAGCTCGGAAGTAACGAGGCTGTTTGCAGTTGGGACATATTCTGTGGAGACAGCACATGCATTTCAGTTGTTCATTGAGCCTTAGTTTGCTATTTCTTTACAAAATATTGTTCTTGTTGTCATGCAACATGTTTTCTGTGTTGGCCCTCATACTGCCTTGTCCTCTCTGCCCAAACTTGTTTCAGATGCAATAACAGTGGCCGTGGGTGAGGAACAAAAACAGCTGTTCCTATAAAAGGCATCTTGTCTAAGTGGACTTGGGAACACGAGTTCTATCTCAGAAATTCAACTCCCACTCACCATGTATATGAGGCTCATCTTTGACGTGAATGTCTTGGTACGAGTATATTCACATTTATTTGTGCATGTACACAGAAGAATAAAAGCCTAGATCTGAATGTTTATACATTCATGTATAGATGTTATAATAATGTATACATGGGATCTAGTATGTTATGATTTAAAACACAAGCTGGGGTCAAATCTCAGATATGTCATTTATCCCTATATTCTTCTTTACTTCCTTTACCTCTCTTGGGTGATCATATCACCTTCCAATCTATAGACCAAGGATAATGATGGCTACTGTTGAAGTTTATTGAAAGTTTTAAATGGGACAATTTAATGTAGTTAACACATTTTTAATTGTTAAATTGCCTGGAAGACAGGGAATATTCAGGAGATTAAAGCCTTCTACCCACTCCTTTCTTTTAGAAATATTCATGTCTGCCAAGCATACTGACCATTCTCACTGCCCTCCTCCCCGACACCTCATCCACCTCCCTGCAGATTTTCCCCTCATGCTCATGTTAATTCATTTTGTTTTGTGATCCATTAAGGTTAGCCAAAGCCATCTGTGTGACCGCAGGTTTGAAAGATTCACTGGAGACTGCTCGATTCAGCAGAGGGTACAAAAAAGACAGTGATTTTTCTCTCTCCCGATTCTTCCAACAACCGATAGTCCTGGGAGCCCTCCTCTTCCTTAATTGACTATTGGCTGGGCTGGTTTCCTGAGGACCCAGTGTCAGTAACCACAGCTGTGTGAGTTAATGATAGCAATGATTGTGTTGAGCCTAGATAATGGAGTTTCATGGCCCTTCAATCTATTCAGTCTTGCTTGTCTCAGTGGTAGAAGTTTCACAGTGGAGAATGGAGAAGCAGCAATAGCAGGCTTCTTCAATAGAAAGGGACTTGCATGGTCTTGTTGAGGATCGCTTTATCCATGATTAGTCCCATTCTGTTCATCTGTGCTCCTGTCAGAAAAGAAAATCCCCAAACATTCAACATGTATTTGTTTTATGAAACATACTCTCTTCCTTTGCTTTTGCCATCAATGCTTTCTCCACCTTAGGGGATATGCTTTCGTATTCTGTGCCTTAAAGTCTGTTTATTTGAAAAGGGGCCCATGGCAGGAATTTACAGGGACTTAGGAGACAGTGTTTAGCAGAAGAAGTGATTCTGGGGCAGTTATGTTGCAGCACAAACACTGAGGTTCCCTTAATAGTACGAAGATGAGATGTTGCCAGTGGCTGTCCACTGTGGCCTAGCCAGGCATCTCAGCAAGAAGTTCCCTTCATCTTGTTCTAGCTTACGGAGCTGGAGGAGGTTACTCTAGCAAGGGCTAGACTACCTGAGTTGCCATGAACATCAGAGGTCAACCTGATGCGACTCAGCATTACAATTGTAAACTATCTGCACTTAATATCTATTATTAGTCTGCTGTCTTTAATAGAAGGAGAATCTGGCTTGCATTGGCATTGGTGAACATAATTATGAAAACAGTAACACTAAGTTTATGAGCACTTGGTAATGATGTAGTGGGTCCAGGCATGTCCAACCATTTGACATTGAAATACAAAACTCACCTAAGAATGACTCTATAGAGTCACTAAAAAAATAGCCAAACAATGTTTTAAGTACTCTTGTGGTTTTGTGTTGAGTTGCAGTCATAGCTATCTTTGTGTAGACAGTGGATTGGATATACCTGATTGTAGTCTGTGGAAGACCAAGATAACCATGATAACCCTGCATCCTCATTCAGAAGACTTTGAAGTACACGATTAGGAACAGGGAAGTGGTTTATAGAATGCCCGAGTCTAGGGAAGTACAGATTGGATGCCAAAGGCATTCCTTAAATTTCATCATTTTTAACATAGTCATTGGAATTCTTCAGCTGATAAAATGTTTTACTGGATTCTGTTGCCAAGTGAGTTTAGACACATCATCAACTGTTTTTACAATTTCTTATTATTACTTTCAGTTATGTGTAGGTGTCTGTGTCTGTGTGTATGTGCACATGAGTGAAGATGCCCACAGACATGAGAGGTATCAGATCCCCTAGAGATGGAGCTACAGACCTTTGTTAATTGGGTGTTGGAAACTGTCCTTTGGAAGAACAGCAAGTGCTCTTAACCTCTGAGCCATCTCTCTAACCTACAACATTTTTTCCTAGTGGCCAATGTTAACTTAAAAAAAAGAAGAAAATCTGCCCATCTTATATTCTCAAATTCAAAATAGCCCAGAACAGCTGTCCTTGAAGAACTTCTGCACCACAGTTGTTGAGGATAAAGGCAATTGGGGAGTTTCTCCAAGACCGTAAGCTTTGGGTTCCCTTTGGCTATGTATGTGGAATTTCTATTTCTAAAGAGAGGAAGCAGGAGGTGATGCATGCCTTTTTAAATGCTACCCAAATGAGAAGCACTATATTTTGAATATGTTCCCCAGTTTTATATGTAGGAAAGTTAATCCCCGAGTTCATATATGAAGTAGAAGTGGGACATTTGGAAGAAGATTAGGTCTGTTCATGAATGGACTAGCCCCTTTGGTTTTGGAGAAAGTAGCTTCCTGTAGCTTGTTTGCACTGTCTAAGCTGACAAAACCCTCTACCTAATATTATGTAGAGAGAAGACCCTCACCAGAAGCCGAGAAGTTCCAATAGTGTGGTTTCAGATTTCCCAGCATCCAGAACCAGGCTATACTCTATAACAAGTTATACTCTATAAATTATCCAGCCTTGTGAGTTTTGTTACAGTAGCAACAACAACAAGAAAAACCGACTTAGACAGGAGGTGTTAGAGGAAAGAGAATAAGGTCTAAAGGCAGGTGGGAAGAACCAAGAGTGGCTCAGAGAAACAGGAAGAAATTGCTTGAAATGTGGGTATGTGTGAACCTGTGGAGGACACACTGTTTCTCACCCTCTTTATTCTCTGTGATTTAAGCAAAGATGTTTTTTTGACCCTGGAACTCATACATTAGGCTAGTCTAGCTACTTAGCGTGCCCTAGGGATCCTCTGTCTCTGCTCTCCAAGTGCTAGGATTTCAGGTAGCTGCAATGCGAGGTCTGGGGGATCAGAACTCTGATCCTCACACTTGCATGTCAAGCACTTCCTTTACTGATTCCTCTCCCCAGTCCTGCTCCTTTCTTTTTAAATGGTAAAATTAGAGGTTGAGACTCTGGAGAACTAATATACCACATTGGCAAGATAGAAGTGCTGGTCCCAGTAGGAGTGGGGTTCTGATCTGTCTATCTGTCTGTTTTTACTTCAAAGGTGTACAATATGAGACATCTATTTGCTGCCTGTGTTATTTCCTATTAAATGAAGACAACAACACACACTTTGAATGGTGGCTGTGTGGACTGATGAGTTTCAAAGACTGAGAGCCAGCCCCAGTGTGTGGCGGGATGTAAATGGGGACTGAGTGGCACCGTGGAGCCATGTGCTAATAAAGTGAAGAGGAAGAGCAAGTGATGACTTTAATTCTTACTCTCTTTCCTTCCCAAACATACAGGAATTCATATATCAGATTTCTAAAGAATTCATTCAACACCGTGACTTGCAAAGTGTGGTAATAAAGGACTTGACTTTGTAGTTTTCATTATCTTACTAACAGAAGGGGGACCGAGAGAAAGGAAGCCTAAATCACTGAATTTGAGAAGCTAGGACCTCTGTTGTAACAAATGATGTGGTGGTTCAATAGTTCAATAGGATATGAAATAGATGGATTCCTGTTTCCGTAAAGAGTCCCCAGTCTTCAGATTGACCCTAGAGGCCATCATGCCCACGTATATCTTTAATAATGGTGAAAACTTTGCACTTTAAGGTTCCGCTAAGAGAAAGGGATTCCTCTCTCCCCCTTTGCCTCCACAAGTGCACACTGCTGAAGGAATTGTTTCTCCAGTTCATCGGCAATAGAAGGAGACCAGGGCCAGATAACCCTAAAGCAAACTGCCAGCACATTCCAGGACAGTGAAAGTGAGTGCAAAATAATGATGGTGACAATGATGACAGCAGCCAGCTGTCTTTCTTGTCTTACTTATTTGTTTCACCAAATGCATGGCAGCTGTGCTGATTGAGCAGCCTTGTGTAGCCTGCCTTGGTATTCTCCCTGTAAGGCAGAACTAAGATGTTCAGCAACTCCTGATATTGGTTAACCCTGTTTTTATTTTTATTTTTAAATAAAGGAGGCATAGAGAAGCCCTTACACATATAGAATAATTAATTATGCAGCAATTTCAAATAACCATTGAGATTTTCATGTCAAAAGCAAAAGTTCAGGGTAGAAGTAAAAAAGAAACTCGCTGAATTAAAGTATGCCATCAATTTCGAGAGGTCAAGAATACTGTGTGGTTACATAAACATGTGGATATTTATGTGCACTAAAAGCATGACGTGAAAGATAGTCGCCAAAACGTTGAGGCTATTTCTGAATATATATTATGTTTTATTGATGATTTTTTTAACTTCTCAAAGCTTTCACAAGGATATTCTTCTCTTTATTTTGCACTGAAACATGTATTATTTTGTGGGTGAATGAGGAAGAGATGTACGTAACAAGAAGTGAACTGGATATTAAAAATGGGCTGGATGATAATTAGTGGATTGAAAAAAATTATCACTCTGGAGAGGGATGTTGTCAGTGGGAGACACCATGCAGGCATGGATGGCCAATCTTTATAACTACCCCCTGAATCTTATTATGAACCTAAAATGGCATCTTAAAAAGGAATTTGGAATGAAAAATTATTTTATCCAAAGAAAAAGCAAGTAATGAATGTACATACAGAGAGCCCAGGAGCTGGGGAGATGATTCACTGCGGAGTGCTTGCTTGGCAAGTGTGAGGACCTGAGTTCAAATCCTCGGCACGCATGTGAAAGTCAGGCAAGGCTATGCATGCCTGTAACCCCAACACTGAGGAGGGGCAGAGACATGGGCCCCCTCCAGAGTTTTTTTAGCCAGTTAGCCCATACAAAATGCTGAACTTCTGGTTTAATGGAAGCCCCTTTCTCGAGGCAATAAGGTAGTCAGAGATAGATCAAGATACTTGTCTTTTTCCTCCGACTCCCCTATGAGGGCCCATGGATCGTCAGACCCACACAGTTATGTGTAGGCACCACACATGCATACCTTTCTCCTACATAAATACACCTGAGGTTTGAGAAGATTAGTTTTAGCCATGAAACACAGAGAAAGTAAAGTTGATTCCACCCTAGGAGTTTGTTTTCCTTAAGTAGCAAACTTGTTCACCTTCTTCCAACCCTGGAATTTCCTTTCTTTTTAGAATGAATTTCATAGAAAAGATGCTTGGGTGTGTCTTAGTTAGGGTTTCCATTGCTGTGAAGATACACTATGACCATGGCAATGCTCTCTCTCTCTCTCTCTCTCTCTCTCTCTCTCTCTCTGCAACTCTTATAAATGAAAACATTTAATTGGGGCTGGATTACAATTTCAAAAGTTTAGTTCATTATCATCATGGCCAGAGTGTGGTGCGTGCAGGCAGACATGGTGCTGGAGAAGGAGCTGAGAGTTCTACATCTTGATCCGCAGACAGCAGGAAGAGACAGACAAGCCCAGCTTAAGCTTCTGAGACCTCAAAGCCAACCCTCTAGTGACAAACTTCTTCCAAGAAGGCCACTCCTACTCCAATAATGCCATACCTCCTAATAGTGCCACTTTCTATGGGGGCCTTTTTTATTCAAACCATCACATCCTGTTCCCTGGCCCCCATAGGCTTATAGCCATATCATAATGCATTTGGTTCAGTTTCAAAAGTCCTATAGTCTATAACAGTTTCAAACTTGTTTTAAAATCCAAAGTCTCTTCTGAGAGTCATGGCCAATTTCTTAGCTGTAATCTCTGTAAAGTCAAAATGAAAAATCAGATAACACCCTTTCAACATAATGGTGGCACAGGATATACATTACTGTTCCAAAAGAGAGGCAAGGGAACATAATGAGGAACTGGGCAAAGCAAGACCAAAGCCACCTTGGCAAACTCCAGACTCTGCATCTCTGTATCTGGTATCAAAATGCTCCTCCCTTCTCCAACTCCTTTCAACATTGCTCACTGCAGTGCACTTCTTTGTCTTGGTCTGGTTCCATTCCCTATCCGTAGCTTTCTTCGGCAGGTATTGCATGACTCTGGCATTTCCAGCATCTTGGGGTTTCCAACCCAATCCAGGCTTCACCTTCACAGCTTCACTCAATGGCCCCTATAGGCCTCCATGCAGGGACATCCCTGACATATACCTGGTCTCGGTGACTTCTCTTACCTGCAGAGGGAGAATCCATAACCCCTTTCTTCTGTCCTTGACTTTAAAGACAGGATCACGTGGCCAAAGCTGCCAAGTCGGATTCTTCTTGAGACTGGAACATGACCCCCTCGTTCAAATACATTTTCATCAGCTTTCTGTTTTTCATGGTTTCCTCCAATGCCTAAGCTTGACTGTCCTGGAACTTGCTCTGTAGACCAGGCTGGCCTTGAACTCCCAAATCTGCCTACCTTTGCCATCTGAGTGCTGGGATTAAAGGCAGGCATGTACCATTACACCTGGCCCTTAGCTTTTCTTTAATTTCTTTTTTTTACAAGTTGGAAGCTTAGTTGGTTGGGATCTTGCCTTGAGGTCACCACTGCCTTTATTCCATTTAACAGCAAGCTTTTAAAAAATCTGTCTCTTTGAACACAGGACTTAGCTCAGTTCCACTTCCTGGTAGCCTCTGTCTCCCCAAGTTGTGTAGTTTTCTTTGTTCAGTTTACTCCTTTTCATTATATATCTGCATAAAAGTGAACAGTAATAACCACAAGACAGAGTCATTATTACGTTGTTTTGAGATTTCCTCTGCCAGAGCAATTAATCCAAAACTGTTCAATTTAGCAGACAGACACTTCGACAAGGGCAAAAAATAGCTACATTCTTTGCCAAAATATCACAAGAATGATCTCTACACCACATATTAATATTCTTCTCCTCTGAAATCTCTTGAGCCAGGTTCCCACAATTCAAGTCACCCTCAGTACCACTGTCTTCCTTGATCCTACTAGTATGGCCCATTAAACATCACTTAAAGTGTCCAAAGTCCAGGAAAAGACATGGCCTATCACAACAATTCCCCAGTCCCTGGTACCAATTTCTCTTAGTTAGGGTTTCTATTGCGGCAAAGAAACACCACGACCAAAAAGCAAGTTGGGGAGGAAAAGGTTTATTCAGCTTACACTTCCACATTGCTGTTCATTATCAAAGGAAGTTAGGACAGGAACTCAAGCAGGGCAGGGACCTGGAGGCAGGAGCTGATACAAATGCCATGGAGGGATGCTGCCTACTTATTCAAACCACATGTTTCTCTGTGCTTCCATTAATAAGGTAACTAAGGTCCCCCCATAGCTTTTCCTCCCTGGTAAAATGAAGGCTAGAGCAAATGATTCTGACTTAAAAAGAAATTATGAACCTCCCTGGCTCACTTTGAAGAAGACTGCATAAAGAATACAGAAGTGCCTTCAAAGCAAGGGAAATGCCAATACACCTCAGTGTGGTAGTTTGAATGTAATTGGCCCCCGTAAGCCCATAGGGATTGGCACTATTAGGAGGTGTGGCCTTGTTGGAGTAGATATGGCTTTGTTGGAGGAAGTATATCACTGTGGGGGTGGGGTTTGAGGTTTCCTAGGTTTCGGGATATTGCCCAGTGTCTCAGTTCGACTTCTTGATGCCTGCAAGATGTGGGGCTCTCAGCTACTTCTCCAGCACCATGTCTGCCTGCACACCGCCATGCTTCCTGCCACAATGAAAATAGAGTGAATCTCTGAAACTGTAATCGAGCCATCCCAATTAAATGCTTGATTTATAAGTGTTGCCTTGGTCATAGTGTCTCTTCACAAGAATAGGAACCCTAAGACACTCAGCATACATAGAGAAAACAGACAGAATGCCTACTGCTGCTGTTGTTTCTGTCAGTCTTAGGTCCTGAAACTGGACCTCAGTTCCATCCTGAAACTCCCTGAATTTGTGTAACTGAAGTCAAGTCCTCAGTGTGCTCTTCCCACAAATGTAATTTCAATAAATGGAGAAGACTTCCAAGGTACTGCTCTTGGCTGCTTATTATATACACCTCAAGTCTCCTTAGCAGGTTAGCTCAAGCTATTCTAGGGTATTTCATGTGTCTATTTTTAAAATGTATTTTGTTTTCAAGTGTGAGCGTGTGCATCTGCATGGGGACATATGCACATGTGTGTAGAAGCTGGGAGAAGTATTGCATCTCCTGAAGCTAAAGTTACAGGGGGTTGTGAGTCTCTCACTGTGGGTGATGGGCATTTAACTCATGTCCTATGCAGGAGCAGCAGGCGATCTTAACTGATGGACTATATCTCCGGTCCCTATCTGCTTACTTTATTACAAGTCCATTTCAGAGGCCACATTGCTGAATCTTTCAAGCTGACAGAGAAAGAAGGGCCATGGACTTAGACCGTGAGAAAAAGAGCTTTGTATGACCCTCTGAAACAATGACCTCTATCTGTCATGTCCTGTCTTCCTGGAAACGATATCATCTTTACAAATAGATCAGTTTCTTTCTATGACTTAATTTAAATGACCCCAGCCCATTTTATTTAAAGATCCTTTCGTGATTACTTACTTTCATAAGTTTCTCCTATCTCAGTTTATGATCCCATGGGGTCATCTGACCCTCTATCCCTCTACCAAACTGTGATTTCCTTGAGGTCAGAAATGGTATGTTTGCTCTCTGTTTATTCAGTAGTCAGTCTCCTTCCTAAGACATACCTGATACTTAATAATTGCTTGTGGAATGAGAGAACTAATTCATCAGTTCACCCATGGTCTTAGTGCTCAGCCTTGTAGAGAAATAAGGCATAGAGTGGCCATGTGACTTGCTGCGGCTTAGCCTGTCTGAGTGGACCCAGTGTGTTAATCCCCTATTGATTTTCCAGTCTATAACTACAGACTTAATGACTTCAAATAGACCACATTGATCACCTACTTTGGAAGTCAGCTAAATCTGAAATGAATCTTCCAGGCAAAACCAGGCTGTTCAGACCTTCCCTTTCTCCTTTCTAGTTTCCAGAACTCCTTCTTCTCACTCCCCTCCCAACCCCCTCCTCTGTTGTCAAAGTCTCTTGCTCCTCCAAGCTCTACTCATACCTGCCCACCTCCTTTTCTGACTCTCACCCTCCTACTTTCTTCTTACACCCTCCTGTGGTTTCACTGGTCACACCTGGACTATCCAGCACCCTTCTCTCATCCCAGGATACCTTAATAAGTTGCATCTGCCAAATCCTTTCCATCAGGTTCCCCTGAGGTCATTATCTGGGGCTGAAATGGCTCTATTAATAGAACAGGCTAGCAGGGCAGAGCTGAGCTTGCTCACTGAAGTAGAGGACATGCTAGTGAAATTACTTCAGGGAATTAATTCTTGGATAAAATGGAGGCACCCAAGCTGGAAGTGAACCAATCTGCTGCTTGGCGAACAGGATGTGGCCAAGTAGAACAAACCTCATTTGGCCTTCCATGTCAGAATACAACGTCTTAGAGATAATTCCTAAAATTTGCAAATGAGTTTCAACTGTGTGGTGAGCTGCCTCAAGAAGTTACCAGGATCTAGATATTTTAGGAAACCTGGGAGGGGATGACGCTCCAGGGTGGAGGGATGGAGAGGGTTAAGACATGAGCCCACACCTTGCTCTTTGCTGTTCAGAAAGGGCAGAAAACCTGTGGACAGGGGCTGGATTGGAGGAAGACAGACTCATAGTGGAGGAAACCTGGGCCAGCTGTTCTAGACACTCCCTCCAGGGGAAGAACATGTCCTAGCTTTGATATCATCCAACGGGCAAAGCTGACTCGTGGCTCAGAGGTCCAAGACTGAGCCTGTGGATCTGACTGGTGAGGGGACACTAGCTTTAGAGTTTGATGAGCTCTGATCAATGCTTGCTTTCTCTGCACTCTCTGGCACAGCCTTCCTGGCAGCTGTGACTGAGTTAGCTGCATTTGGGTCATGCAAAGGGAACAGGAGATAAGCAAGGACAGTCACCCCATAATGGCATCCAAGGAGTTTGGTTCCAGCTCCCTTGTGGTTATGTATGCTCAAGTATCTCAGGTAAAATCCATCTTTGTGTAATACCTGGCACATTCTCCTGTATGCTTCGAAGCATTCCTAGCTTATCAGACTTATAGAGTACCACGGTAGAAATAGCTGACATATTCTTTAAATAATGATTTTATTCTTTGTATGATATTTTCCCCCTTTGTTTTTAATAGGAAAATCACTTGAAAAGACAAAAGACTAACCCTGCCAGGAAGCTTGTCTGCTGCTGGCTGCATCAAACCCTAAAATTCCTGATTTAAGTTCATTGATCAAAAAGGAATTTTTAAAAAGTTAAAATGTTACCGTCAATGGAACACAACAAAACCTATTTTCAAAAAGTCTCTATACATGTTTAATATAGGGAAATTTGTTTTACAAAACTTGACTAGAGTCTGTTTGAATCTGGGGGTGCCAAGCCCATAGGTGAGGAGGGCTGGCTGTGGGGGGTGCCATGCCCGTAGATGAGGAGGGCTGGCTGTGGGGTGCCATGCCCATAGGTGAGGAGGGCTGGCTGTGGGGTGCCATGCCCATAGGTGAGGAGGGCTGGCTGTGGGGTGCCATGCCCATAGGTGAGGAGGGCTGGCTGTGGGGTGCCATGCCCATAGGTGAGGAGGGCTGGCTGTAATAGAAACAGAGAGAATAAAAGCAGCACTGTGTGCTGAAAGACAACCAATGGGATACAATGTGTGGTGGAGACATCTTAGTGGGATGTGTGTGGAATGTGTTTCTGAGGAGAAGGCCAGAGAGGCCCTCCCTGACAGGGGTGGTGATGCANGTGAGGAGGGCTGGCTGTGGGGTGCCATGCCCATAGGTGAGGAGGGCTGGCTGTGGGGTGCCATGCCCATAGGTGAGGAGGGCTGGCTGTAATAGAAACAGAGAGAATAAAAGCAGCACTGTGTGCTGAAAGACAACCAATGGGATACAATGTGTGGTGGAGACATCTTAGTGGGATGTGTGTGGAATGTGTTTCTGAGGAGAAGGCCAGAGAGGCCCTCCCTGACAGGGGTGGTGATGCAGAGCTGGGACAGATGCCACGGGAAAAGCACAGAGGAAGGTCCTGGGGTGGGCAAGAGCTTGGGGAGGAGCGTTCAGAGCAACTGAGAAAAGATGAGAAACAGTGGTTGTAGAGAGACAGCAGGGTAAGGCAGGGGGAGGGGAGAGGAACTGGGGTCTTCACAGCTCTGTGGGCACAGCAGGGCTTTTTGTGTTGCCTTCTTGGCCATTATTTGTGTTTCCTTTTTCTTTTCCTTTCTTTCTCTCTTTCTTTTCCTTCCTTCCTTCCTTCCCTCCCTCCCTCCCTCCCTCCTTCCTTTCTTTTTTCTCTCTTTTTAACCATACGATTGAAATAGATTCTTTTCTCATACAATATATCCTGACTACAGTTTCTCCTCCCTCTACTCCTTCCAGTTCCTCTCACTTTCCCTCCCTTCTAGATCCACTCCCTTTCTATTTTTCGTTTAAAAAGAATAGGCCCAAGAGATAACAACCAGACAGGTTAAAATAAAATGGTATAAGATAAAACAAAACCATCATATTAAAGCTGGAAAAGCAAACCAACAGGAGGAAAAGAATCCCAAGAGCAGGCGAAAGAGTCAGAGACCCACTTGTTCTCACACTCAGAAGTCCCATAAAGATACTGAGCTGAAAGCTGCGTTATATATGCAGCGGACCTGGTACAGACCCATGTGGGTCCTGTGCTTGCTGCTTCAGTCTCTGTGAGTTCATAGGAGCCTCTCATAGTTAATGCAGAGGCTTTGTTCTCTTGGCATCTTCCATCCCCTCTGGCTCTTGCACTCTTTCTGCCTCCTCTTCCACAGTTTTCCCTGAGCACTGAGGAGAGTGATCTGATGGAGACACCCTATTTAGAGCTGTGTGTCTCAAGGACTTGCTCTCTCTGTGTAATATGTGGCTGTGGGTCTCTGCATCTGTTCCCATCTGCTGTAGTAGGAAGCCACTCCGAGGATGACTGGATAAGGCTCTGATCTACGAGTACAGCAAACTGTCATAAAGAGTCAACCTATTAATACTTTTTTAAAAAAAAGATTAGTAGTATTTGACTTTACATTAGGTCACTGGGCTATCTCATCTCCTGTTCTTGGTCACCCAAGCAGTGTTGGGTATGGGTTCAGTCTTGTGGAGGGGCCTCGAGTCTAATCAGACACTGGTGGACTACTCTACAGGTTCTGTGCCACCACTCTTCTAGCCTATTTTGCAGGCAGAAGAGATTGTAGGCCAAAGGTTTCGTAGCTGGATCGGTGTTTATGTTTCTCTCTTGGTAGCCTGCAGAGCACCTTTCTGAACCAAAGGCATTAGAATGTAGGGGTGAAGGCTCCATTTAGGCTCCAGTTCTACTTCTTCATGCCCAATGAATTATGTTTGTCCTCAGAAATGTGGTCCTGCTGTCAGTTTTTGAAGCATAAGCCATTGTTTGAGCAACAGCCTCCATTATTTGGGGCTTTCCATAGGATCCCCTTTGCTGACAACTCAACCAGCTTCCACCAAGTCATAATACTAGAAGCCCCATTTGGCGATAAGAGACGGCCAGCTGGGACTCCATAGCCCCCATTATTAGGAGACCTCATTAGGATCACCTTCATATATATTAGGCAGTTTCCACTGCACTAGGTTTCTGTATCATCCCTCAAATGGCTCTCCCTGAATTCCTTCCCTCAACCCTAACTCCCATCCCCGTCCTCACCTTATCTTCCTTTTCTCATCCCCACCTTCCCCCACTTCACCCTCAATATCTATTCTATTTCACTCTCCCAAGGAGATCCATATGCCTTCCCCGTCCCTTCTTTTATACATAATGTTTCTGGGTCTATGGTCGGGGTAGGCTGGTTATCATTTATTTAATGGTTAATGCCCACATACAAGTGAATAATAATACCATATTTCTGGGTCTGGGTTACCTCTCTCAGGATTGTTTTTTTATTCTAGTTCCATCCACTTGCCTCAAAATTTCACGATGTCATTTTATAAACATCTGAGTGATACTAAATTGTGTACATATACCTTTCTTCATCCATTCTTTTGTTGAGGAACATTTAGTTTGTTTCCACTATTGTGAATACAGCAGCAAGGAAGAGCAACGACTGAACAAGTGTCCTGGTGGTAGGATGAAATGTCTTTTGGATATGTGCCCAAGAGTGGTACAGCTGGGTCTTGGGGTAGATCAATTCCCAACTTTCTGAGGAACTGCCATATTGGTTTCCATAGTAGTTGCACAAGTTTGCACTCCCACTGGCTATAGATGAATTATTTATCTTATTCCACATCCTTGCCAGCATGGGCTGTCACTTATGTTACTGATCTTAGCTATTCTACAGATGTTTCTCTATAAAGTTCTGGCTTGTCCTGGAACTCATGCTATGTATCAGGCTGGCCTTGAACTCACAGAGATCTGCCTGCCTCTGAGCGCTGGGATTACAAGCATGCACCACCACCACCCTCTGGTTGGGAGATTTTTAGTGACTGCTTCTGCTTCACTAGGAGTTATAGCTCTATTTTAAATTGCTTACCTGATTTTGATTTAACTTTGTTAAGTGGTAACTATCAAGAAAATTGTCTATCTTTAGATTTTCCAATTTTGTGAAGTACAGGTCTTTTAAAGTATATCCTTATGATTCTCTGGATTTCCTCAGTGCCTGTTGTTATTTTCCCCTTTTTATTTCTGATTTTTTTCATTTGGATATTCTCTCTGTGTCTTCCAGTTAGTTTGGATAAGGGTTTGTCTATCTTGGTTTTCTCAAAGAACTCTTTGTTTCATTAATTCTTTGTATTATTCTCTTTGTTTCTATTTATTGATTTCAGTCACCAGTTTGGTTATTTCTTACAGTCTACTCCTCTTGGGTATGCTTACTTCTTTTTCTTCTAGAGATTTCATGTGTGCTATTAAGATGCTAGTGAACCTTGAATGCATTGGTACAGGAGACCACTACCTAAATATAACCCCAGTAGCACAGACACTGAGAGAAACA
>LOJH01013518.1:0-19441 GCA_001685095.1 Ellobius talpinus
TGTAGACAGATGACCCTCCTATATCATGTTGCCTTTCTGGAGACAATGTGTACCTGGAGGTGGGTTTTGAGACTTCAAAACCACACACCAGCCACTTCCAGTTCACCCTCTTTGCTTCCCATTTGAAGTTTTAGGATGTGAGCTCTCAGATTATTGCTCCAGCCACCATGCCTAACTACGCCCAGCCCTGGTGGTGATGGACTTCTATCGCTCTGGAACCGGAACCTCAAATAAAGCCTTTCTTCTCTGTAAGTTTCCTTGGTCACAGTGTTTAATCAGAGCAATATAAAAGTGACTAATACAGGCTTACTTTAGAAGGTGTGTACTAATTTCTCTGTCTGAGAGGTGTGCTAGACTAGTCGGCCAAAAATGTCTGATTCTCAGGTGTCTTTCTCTCTCTCTTTTATTGTGTGTGTATGTGTGTGTTCTTTTGGTGGGTTTTGAGCCTTCCTGAGCTTGCACTTGCATATTTCTGTCTTCATTTTACGTGGGGTCTTTACATCTCCTGTACTTCTCTGTTCACGATCATCGATTTCTTTAGCTTGCATTTATCATGATGAATCTTCTTCATATTTATGCTCCCATTCAAAGGATAATTTTGACAAATTTAGTCATTTTGTTTATCCGATATTTTGTTTCAGCGTCTGACTATCAGCCCCTGGTCTTCCATCCTTCAGTATTTTTGCTGTGGTGTCTGCTGCTGTTCTGGTGGAGTTCCCTTCTGCTACTGTTCTGGTGGGGTTCCTTTCTGCTGCTGTTCCGGTGGGGTTCCCTTCTGCTGTTATCCTGGTGGGGTCCCCCTTCATAAGGAACTCTTGTGCTTTTCTCTTGGAATAGCCAGTATTGTTTCTTTGTTATTTAATTTTAGCATTTTAATTATAATATAACACAGGGAAGGTTCTTTTTTGGTCCTGTCTGTTGGGTTCTTAAATCCTCCTATGCAGAGACAATTGTGTCTTTCCCAGATATAAGGCGGTTTCTGCGGTAATCCATTGAGTAGGTTTCTATGCCTTTGTGTTACAGCTTGGCTTCTTCTTCTACATTACAGGTTCATAGATTTGGTCTTTTAGTCATAAATCATAACTGTCTTATTATATTTCCTTTATTACTGTCTGAACGTAATAATAGCTTAACTGTGTCTTCAATATCTGAGGTTTTTTTTTTCTCACTTGGTCTGCTTTATTGACAAAGCTTTTGTTGGGGTTTTCATTTGATCTGTTGATTCATGTCTAGGATTTCCATGTGTTTCATGTGTTAGGGTCTCTATTCACTGAATGTCTCTCTAGGTTATTAAGTTTCTCTTCCAAGTCTTGAATGACTTATTTATTTTATTAATGGACTGATTGGAACCCTCTGTGAGATCATTTATAATAAGAATTGCTCTTATAAGTTCTTACTGGGAATTTTAATCATTTCAATGTCTTTAGGTTCCTCTATTAAATAGTTATGAACTCACAGATGAGCCACTTTTGTAGTCTACCATACTATTGTATTCTATGTTGTGAGCATTTTCTGGGATTAATATTTATTTCCAGCTTTGTATGGCGGTATTTAGTGAGCTGCCTTCTTTTGGGGGGTCTATTGCCTATTACCACTCAGAGGGGTGAATGTGAATTCATCCAACAGTAGCAACATCAAATCAAATCCAATACAGCGACAAGGTAACAAGCAACCAAATACAATTGCCACACAACTAGTCCTATACAGAGCAGTAAGAACAGTGTAGAAGAGACTGCAAAACTCAAACTGACAAATGGAAAGTTAATTAAAATAGAAGAGTAAAATAAATTGGGGCAGTAGAAAAATGGAAAATAGAAGGAAGTAAATTCAATAAAAGAAAAAGAAGAAATAATGAAATAAAGTAAGAACAGAAAAAGCAAGAGATAAAAATTACTTATTTAAAAGAGTAAGACAAAATAGATAGAGCTATAACAAATAAAACCAAAAGATAAAAGAAATAAAGTATAAAAATAACAATAATATAAAGGACAAAGACTGGAGACATTTCTTCTTGACTCTAGGATTTGGGTTTTCCAAGTATAGGGACAAGATGCAAACTGTAGGTAGAGTCTGTGGTAGTTTCTCTCTTCCCAGTGCACACACCCCTGTGCTGAGCCTGAGGTCTGGGGTGATTGTGAATTCCATGTCTGTCTATGAGGAGCCTCTGCGTGTCTCAATAGTTCCATAAACTGAGCCATGCAGGTTCCCATTCACTCCAGAAGACCCTCTGTTGGCCAATGGGATGTCCTCTGAGTGCACTGCAGAGCTGCGGGTGCAAACAGAACAGAATTCGGCAATGCAGAGCTGGGGGTGAAAACTGAACAGAATTCTGCACTGGAGAGCTGGGGATGCAAAACACAGAACAGAATACTGCAGCAGATCTGGAGAACCCAGGAAACCCATCACTCTGCCCACAGCTCCCAGTGTTTTCATACCCAGACCACCAAGGCCACCCCTGGGGAGGGAGGACACTATGCCACCTGAGTGATTCCACATGACCCTCCAGATGTGATTCGGAGCTTTGTCTGGCCCAACAGCAAACCAGGCACAATAGGGATGTCATCTCCAGCGGTAGAATGACCACTGACCATGATCTCCAGACTATTCTCTGCAGCAATTTCACAAGTAATCTCCTACCACAGAAAGTAGCCCCCACCTGTGTACTGCCCCCTGAGACTCCCCCTCTATCCATCACCTCAAGGGTCTCCCTCTGTCTCTTCGTCCTTACCACCACACAATGCCTTTCCCTTCCCAGATTGTGCGATGCAGACCCCCACCAGGAACCCTGTCATGCTAGCCTCTTGATTTTGAATTCCCAGAAAAACCCAGTGCCAAACACTGGACACCCTCTCAACAGGGCACCTGGCTACACCAGTCTGAACTGTGATGAGTTGAGAATGTGTTATTCTCTAGTGCCAGCCTAACAAGCAGGAGCCGTTTTGACAAGATCACGACTCTGTTTAAGACTGGATTTCCCCTGAGAACTCAGATCTCTTGTCCCCGGGACTGCACCTTGTAGCTGTAGCTTCTGTCTCCCCAGGGGTTGGAGATGTGGGTCGTCTCCTCCTCTTCCTTTGCCTTCCTGGCTGGTTCCCCGTGCTTCTTCCTGTCCTCTCTCATCTTCTCCTCTTTTGACTTGTTCACTCTCTTTATGCCCCCTTATTAGGACTCCCTAGGGAGTGACAGAATGGAGTGAGGGAGTCAGAAACATGAGCTCTCAGGGACAGCCTGCACAGTAGACAGACCAACAAGCAAACTGCCTGGAGGCTGCAGTGAGCATGTTCTAAACAATGAGCGGAGACATCCTCGCCTCCAGGACTTAACGGTTGTCTTTTAACATTTTAGTTTTTTTTCCAAAGGGATAGATAACAAAATACCTTTTATTTCTGTGTTTTTATCTAGTCAAGATGATTGCACAGGGAGCTCACTTTACCTCCAGTGTTCTTCTCTAAAAAGTCATCCCTTCTTATTTTTTGCCACCTAGTTACTGCATGCCAGTCTCCACACCATGCTATACTGAAGCACTGAGCTCTTCTTCTCTTTATTTATGTCCAGTTACCTACAGAGTAGGCTAATACCCTGGTCCTCCTCCTCCAAAATGCAGCATGATGCCTCTGCTCCCACAGGCTGCCCACCTAGTCTCTCCTCTCACAGGTGGGGTTTCTCAGTGCTGCATCCTCTCTTCTTTACAGGCCATCCCGCTATGCACTACGTTTATATGTTTATAAGAATTTCCATTCCTCAAGGGATTCGCTATCTAGAAGTTATGACATGTAGCCACGTGTAGACTTTTGCAGAAAACGGCTGTAGATTCAGCGGATGTTGAAAAGGCACGCGCAAATGGCATGCCTTCCTCACCAGTTCTGCAGGAAGGGAAGAGAGCTGGAGACGAGTCAGCCTCCCTAGAGGCAGCGAGAAGGCATACAAGGTTGAGTAGATCTTCAGCGAATCCTGAAGAGGAAACTGGAGAGAACAGAAGTCATTTAGGAAGCTGTGAACACTTGGAGCATTCAGAGAATGAGCAGAGGCTCCTTCATGGGCTGTGCAGGCACGGGAAAACTCCGCCTTCGGGGGGCATGGCTCAAGCACACGAGAAAGGGCGGAGCCAGTGGGCTGAGTTTCCAGTTCTCTCATTCCTGAGTGGGAGGAATGCCATTATCCCTGTGTCAGAGCTGCCTGCTAGTCCTGGAGAGCTGGCACTGAAGAGGGAAAAGGCAGGAAGCTGCCCTAGTGATAGCTTCAATCAGGGTGGCAAGTTTAGGATGCTAAGGCATGTCTGACGAAAGCACTGGTTTGTTGAAATCTGAAAACAAAATTTATGCCCTGGCAATGCCGAAGCATACATGGGCAGCATATATTGCGGTTCTGTTGAACTTGTCCGTATTGGGTTTCATGGTCTAAGCTGATGAGGATGACTGACCTGGTCTCTTCCTCAAGAGGGCGCCAGATCTCATTACAAATGGTTGTGTGCCATTGGGTTGCTAAGAATTGAACTCAGGACCTTTGGAAGAACAGTCAGTGCTCTTAACCACTGAGCCATCTCTCCAGCCCTGGTTTCACAGTTGGGTTAACTGAGTTTAGCGTCCTGACAAAAGCAGAAGTTTTGCTTTTTTAACCTGTTCTCTTGGGGTGAGTTATTCATCTCCCAGATTTCTGTGGGTGAATTCCAGAAAATGCCTAAAGTTGTGCCATTTGGTCCCAGCAGAACCTTCAACATGCCAGATCCAAAAATTTGAAATTCCCCAGTTGAGGCTTTGCCTCCCTCCTTCCAGAAAGTCTCAGCCAGGAAAGGCTGAGAACCATGCAACCAAGGAGGACTCTTCCTGGGCACAGCAGGAACTCTGAGACTATCCCAACAACACAAATGGGAAAGTACCCAAAGGAGATGGCTCAGCACGGAAGCACACTTGTTGCGTAGGCCTGGCAGCTGAAGGCACATCCCTGGAACCCTTAGTAGGAGGAGAGGACAGACTTCCCAAAAGCTGTTCTCTGATCTCTTCATGTACTCAGTGGTGTGTGCACATACTACACACACAAACACACACACATGCACAATGTGGAAAATGATGACGATGGTGATGGTATATAATAGAAGGAGAACAAGAGCAGGAAGGAGCAGAACTGTCAAAGATCTATGTAGAGAGATTATCCTTGAAAAACAACTGGAAGAGAACAGCAGCCGAGCCCATGAAGCTGCCTGAATGGATCCTGGGATCACTAACACCCTTGAGAAGGAAGAAGAGTAGATGAATCTGAAAGAGAATTGGAACCAATCAGAGGAGATGTTGGTGCAGATTTGGACGTTGTGGAGGCTGAAGGGAAGGGAGTTGTAACATGCAACTGTGTGTAGTTGTGTTTGTAAGTGTCAGGTGGGAACGTGGTGAAGGCACAGACTCAGCACAGGCTAATGGAGTTCGAGGAGAGCTGCCTAGATGTCATTGTGCACAGTGTGACACACACAGCCTTGAACTAAGCTAAAGCTCAAAGTGGCGGGGGGGAGGGGATGTCCGTGACAGAGATGCTAGAGTCATTAGCATGCTGTTGACAACTAAGATGAGGAAGGAGAGGGAAGCAACAGCCAGACAAGAGCTGGTTCAGGGCAGGGGCTCCGGGAGGGCAGTCAGGAAGAACTATCCACAGAAGATTTGAGAGGCCTTCAATCAGGAACATAGAAGACACAGTGCCAGGCAGTGTGTGCAGAGGTGACAGGATTGTGCATGAGGACGATGCTTGGCAACTTTCCACAAGGACCTCATTCATGACCTGGACATCCAGAAGAGCCAATAGAGAAAGGATAGGTCAAGTTAAAATGTAGTGACTTCAGCCATCAAAGGGCCAGAGTGAGTCTATGGAGCTCATGTTCCGACTGCCTGTGAACTGACTAATAAGAGGTCTCACAGGGGTAACTGGAGCAGAATGTACTGCTTAAAACATCTATTTTTAAGATAGGGAGTATAGTTTAGGGGCGATCACTAGCAACAGTGGATCACAATGTGCTGTGAACCTCTTCCTTGGCTTTGAGCTCAGAGATCCATCTGTCTCTCATTGTGTATCTGGAGCCACACATATTCGGCTCAATATCCAAAGGGTAGTGAAACAAAAACCACAGAAGGTTTGTGTCGGTGCTGTACTTCATTTTTCTGGTGGCGTCTTCCATTTGCTTGTGAAATTAAGATGATCCTAACCAGAACCCCAGCAATGCCACCACCCCAGCAACGACCGCAAGAAAGATGGGGCTCAGTGGTCCTTGACATTGAGGAAAGAGCTTTGCACTCACTGTTATGACTGGCAGGGCCAGAGTAGAAACCATTTCCTGAAGTTTCTAGCAGGATAATACTGTGAGAACAGCCATTGGTGAATACGGGAGGTGCCAACCAGAGCTTATTTGCTCATTGCTTTCTGAAGGAAAGACCGCTTTATGCAACTGTTACACTTAACGAATTCACCAACCAAGGAACTTTTAACTGTATTGTGTATTCGGGACGCTTCCGTCGGGTCATGTTGGAAAGGTCAAGGGATAAGTCATCTCCAGGGCTAGTTACAGCTAAGACATCTAACTAGAAGTTCTCTATCCTTTATATGAAGATATCAAAAACATGAAGGAAACACCATGGTACACTTGCATGAGCCAGTGGTGCACATTAGCTGCTGTCCTGACTCCTTTAGTTTTTCCTCAAAGGTCTTTTGCTGTGAGTAAAGGGGCTTGAGAAAAATAATTAAAGGCAAGAAGCTTGTGTCCTGTAAATCAGGGAGATTAAGAGCCTTGAATTATTTATTATCTAGAAATGAGCAATGACAGGAGAGGTGGATACAAACGAATGAGTGGTTTGTGGAGTCAGTTGGCCATTTTTCTTCATTCCAGCGAACCTGGCAGGAGAGGAAGTCGCGAATTGAACGAGCTAGCAACAAATGCAAAATTAATGGCAGACGTGCCTCGTGGTGCCTCATTCAAGGATGTGAAACACATTTTTTTGTGACTTTTTATTGAAGGGCATGGAATCATTCTGAGTAGGAGTTGTCCCTCAAACTTCAGGTCCATTATTGACTCCCAAAGCCACCACCTATTCATTTCAGCTTTCAGGGGCTCTACAGAAGCCTACACATGACACTTGTAAGCTGAATCCAGACAGAGTTGCATGTTGTTTCACTTGCTCTATTCTTGGGGGTATAGAGCAGGTCTTAGTCACGTGACAGTCGCCTCACCAGCTACACACAGAACATATCATAGGTAATCGTCCCTGAGAAACTGGTATAAAGTCCACCTAGAAAACATGGTCTGGTTCCCCTGCTGGTGGGAATGCGATTACAGATGCAGTCATGCAGCCAGGGTGCAGGTGGAGACAGCAAGCCCTCCAAAATCACTTTTGGTAACTTTTATTGTCCCTGTTGGAGACTTTGCGACTAACCCCAAGTCAGTTTCCAGTTTCTTTTCCTGCTGGTGTCTCACTTATCTCGTCTCAATGGGGTATGTTTCACAGACACTCCCTTTTCCTTAGTTGATAAGCCAAAGGATGACAGAGTAGAGACTTGATTAAACTTAAAACAAACCAATGTGAATGCTGAACTTTGCTTATCGGGGCCTCTTAAGATAGATTTGAGCGAGTGAGTCAGTTAGCGTGTGAGTGGACAAATGTATGAACAATGCATGGCCGCACCCAGCCTAGTTCTTTGCTACAGCTGTGACTGGAAACGGAGGTAGCCCGTGCCTTCACAGAGTCCATCGCCAACAGGGTGTGGGGGCAGGGGAAGAAGAATATGGACTGATGTGTTCCTTTAAGGCTTGGAAGATGGTTCTGCAGGTAAAGCACTTGTAATCCAGATGAAGTAGTAGGGGCATCTGTAATCTTGGCAGAGATAAGAGGTAGAGAGAAAACCCCTGGACGTCCATAGGATGGCTAGGCTGGCATACTTAGTGCCATGCCAGCGCAGCCTGAAGTCCAAGAATGTATCGGCGAAGGGTGTCCAGGTTGAATGAATGCACAGAGCACAAGGCTGAGGTGGAACAGCTTCTTTATTGTTCTGCTGGGGCTGGCTTTATACCATGGCACCACATGAGGAGGGGGCTGCGAAGGGACTGTAACCTGACCCCGGCAGGGATCAGAGAACGGTCACCGTGCACTCAAAATTCCTTCCCCTACTCCAGGAGCAGAGGGTATTCAAATATGTTTTCTTTGCAGATAAGCACCTCAANGGTGGAACAGCTTCTTTATTGTTCTGCTGGGGCTGGCTTTATACCATGGCACCACATGAGGAGGGGGCTGCGAAGGGACTGTAACCTGACCCCGGCAGGGATCAGAGAACGGTCACCGTGCACTCAAAATTCCTTCCCCTACTCCAGGAGCAGAGGGTATTCAAATATGTTTTCTTTGCAGATAAGCACCTCAAATGGGGGCAGGGATATCATAACTCGGAGCTGCTGTTCCCACAATTCCCCCTACTTTATTTTATAATGAGGGGTCCTGTCTTAGGTCCTGTGAGGGACTTAGGGTAAATGATAACAGACCCGGTCTTAAACAAGGTGAAAGGTGGGGACTGGCCTGAAGTTCTCCTCTGACTTCCATATGGCCTTCTTGACACATCCATGCCCACACTGACTCCCACACATACAAACATACATATGTAAGCACACACATAGTACACACATAGTACACACATACAAGAAGAAAAAGAAAAGATACAACATCCTCTTAATGATTAGAACATAATTACAGAGATCTTTGCTTCACACACGTTTTCAGACACACTCAGAAGACAGAAATGTTAAATGCAAGGATTTAGTTCCATGGGTTCAAAAGGCCTAAGGAGGGCCAGGCTTATCACTGTGCTCTGGGAGCTGGCTCCCGAGTTCCTGGGGTCTGAGTGGGTCATGTTGGCATGTGGCAGTGTGGTGAACACAGTTCACTGACTTCTCTTCCACTCCCCTTTTCATACGCATGTGAGTCACGGTCCTGCGATTATACCTCTGTAAGCAGGGACTTTGACTTTCCAGGCTTTAGTCTATAGCCAAGAGCACAGAAGGCAATTCTGTCAATAGTTGGCTTAATAGCAGTTGATTGATTGGGGGTATTTGGCATCCTGCCTTATGAAAAATACATATTGAACAGGAAATAAGAACCTAGGGGAAACCTGAAAGTGTCATTTAAAACTGACTAATGTAATGCATATGTCATATTCTATATAATTTTATCTTTAGTGATTCTGTGAGATGTGTGTCCATGGCAATAGGAAAAGAGAGAGGCCAGTGAGATGCTCTTGGGTGAAGGCTGCCAAGCCTCGCAACCTGAGTTTGATCACTGGAACTGACGCGATAGAAGGAGAGAACCAACTGCCACAGGCTGTCCTCTGACCACCACACAACAAATAAACAACAAATAAACACCACAAACACTAAATAAAACATGTAATTTTAAGAAGAGAGAGGGAGGGAGCTGGAGAGATGGCCCGGTGGTTGAAAGCATTGGCTCCTTTTTCACAGCATTCGGTTGGTATACTAGCACCCCATGGTACCCCACAACTGTCTGTAACTCCAGCTTCAGGGGTTCCAATTCCTTCTTCTGGCTTTTGTGGGCACTGCATACATGTGCCGCACATACATACACACATGCATACATGCATGCTGGCAGGCAGGCAGAACAAAAAATATATAAAAATAGATAAATCTACTATGAGTGTGACTGTGACCAGATGTCGTTGAAGGGTGTGCCCCGGAACAGCTCTAGATTATCTTCTGCATGAGCCACTTCTGTCCATCAACACAAAATCATACCTAGTGGCTTAAATACAGACTGGAATTACTGGCTCTCTGCTCTGGAAAACCACCCCAGATTCCTGGAAAGTCTAAAACTGAGTTTATTTTGCCTTCAGTTACTGCAGGTGCTGGTAATCTGAGAATGTAACTTTAGAATTGTTCTTTTTCCTTCTCCGTCTGCCGCTCCCTGTATCTCAGAAGACATGGGCTTTGGTATCAAATGTCTTTGTCTAGGTGGGGTGATCTTAAGGCAAGATGTGCCCGTGAAATAAGTCTTCCAAATGTTATTTTTATCGGTCAGACCGCAGAGCAGGGTCCTGTCTGAACTAGGACAACAGCCCAGAGGACTGGTCCTGGCCCCTGCTCAGTATTGAGCCGTTATGATGGACTCAACCAACATCAGTTTTCAGTCCTGACTGGCAGGGCAAACTTCCTGCTGGTTAGAACTAGAACCACACGGAGTGACAGTGCAAAGGAGCTTCCCAAGGGAGGCAGACTGTCAGGAAAGGCGACAGACTGTTCTATGTCAGGGGCAAATGGCTCATTCCACATTGTGAATAGGAAGCATGTAAAAGATGTGTTCTAGCGTGGCAGTATGAATGGGCACAGTTCACGGAGACCCTCAGTGGGCAGGATGGGCGGTAGAGGGTAAACTTTTAAATCTTCCCCACCCTTCCCCACCACGCTATTATCCTGTGTTAGTGTGAGGATAAACTGGTGTTTTACACAAGCCTGCTGGGGGAGTGTGGGGCTGGGAGACGAAGAACATGGTGTGTAATGAACGAGCTCCGAGAGAACCAGCACCCTCCTGTTGGGCGCACAAACGCTGCTCCTCACCCTCTGCCCTTCTTCTGCTCTTGGTTTGTCAACTGAGCTTGAAGACTTTCTTCATTGGAAAGTTCCTACAAATTGATGTAAGTAGCCGTGGGAACCATTTCAACTTCAAAGTCTCTTCCCATTCTGACGAATATGAGTTATAATTCTAGTTTATCCCTAATATATTTATACTAGAATGAGACCGAATAAGCATCAGGAATTATAATTAAATGTGATTTTCAATGTTGTCTCAGTCCACTTTAAGGAAAGAAACATCTTATATCAAAATAATATTTAAGTGTTTATTTTTAAGATTTAGAAACATGATGAAATAGTCACACTTTCTTACATATAACTGTGAGAATGATACATTTGAACATGTAGTTTTGAGTTATAATGAAGGGCCTTGAAGGGGAAGGAGTAGAGACCCATGGTGTAGCATCTGAAACATGCCTTTGTTCACACAGGATGATGCTTTAGGCCTTAGATGAAATATCTTCTTCTAAAAGATCAGGGGATGTTGATGTTGTGACCCTGTGCTCAGACAGCCTGGACACTGAGAAGTTCGCTTAGTAAATACCTTGTCTGATAGGAACAGGAGCTGAGTCTGAACTGGAGTTGAGGATGTTGATGAAGGAAACATTATATTCAAGTAGATTCAGACAGAGTTCAGGGTTATTTGGTATTTGGGGCTCAAACAAGCATAATGGAGACAGAGGGTGTTGTTGGAGGGAGGCTGCTTGTTGGTTCCCAGCTGCCCGGCTAGCTCAGAACTGAAATAATCACACAGAAACTATATTAATTAAATCACTGCTTGGCCAATTAGCTCTAGCTTTTTATTGGATAACTCTTACATATTAATTTAACCCATTTCTATTAATCTGTGTATGGCTACGTGGCTGTGGCTTACTGGCTAAAGTTTTGGTGTCTGTCTGTCTCTGACAGAACTATACGGCGTCTCTCTGACTCTGCCCTTCTTTCTCCCAACATTCAACCCAGTCCTCCCCACCTAGCTCTGCTGTGCCCCACCCTGCTCTGTTATAGGCTCAAAGCAATTTTTAATTCATTAATGATAATCTTAGAATGCAGAGGGAAATCCCACATCAGGGTCTAAAGTTTTTTCCATTACATAAGAATCCAAAGAAAAACCTTAGGAGCTACAAGATCAAGAAGCCAGGAGTTCATGTTTCTTGGATACCGTTCAACCACAAAGCCCTATCTACTCTGCAGAGTGAAAGCTCCCATTTCCCAATCTTGACAGCCAGTTGTCCACTCTGGGGATTTACTGTATCAGGAGCCTCGAGAGCCACGGTACGGCCTGCCTTGAGCAACTGTCAGGAGGAGGCTCTGACCTTCCAGGGCTGGACTTCTCCGGAGGAGGCCTTTCACAGAGAGTCTCTGAGGAGATGGCTCTCTTGGCTGTTTACTTGCAACTTGCCATTGTGTGATTTGTAGGAGTAAAGAGGAGACACTTCTGAGTGACTGTCCCAACCAGCATATAGTTGAGTGTGAGTCTGAAATGACATGGGTGACACCCAACTGTGGGGCTGTAGATCATTGGGTTGGGTGGAACAGGCTTGACCCTGACTTCTCTGACCGGCCAGCATTCTCTGTGGCAGGCAAGTCTTTGCGCAGAGCTTTGGCCGGGGGAGTCGTTGTGGGGACATCTGAGCACAGGACCAAGTGCACAGGACAACCCCAGCAAGGTTGGTTCACTTGGAAGATGAACTAGGAATAGACATCTGGGAAACAATAGTCAGGCTTTTGACACCCAGAAACAAAGGCCAGAGTGTAAAATATCTTCAGTGTGTACCATCCGGCTCTATGTCAAGGCCAAGCAATCAGTTATTGAAGAAATATTCTCAGAGCAAAGCAGGTGCAGAACTATAGATTGCCCAGTAAATTCATGCATATTTGTCTCATTTTCATTTCTGTTTAAAGCGAGAAAGCCTTTATCAGATTCCTTTACCGGACTAGGTGGAAATAATTGGAAGGGAGCCCAAGAAATATCCGCTAGGTGCATAAATTTATAAGCTGAAAGAAATTTGAAGTTGAAAGACATTTGAAAAACAGTGAGTTGTAAAACATCATTGATTTTCTTCAGCTTCATTCAAACCCTTAAAGTTTATTTAAATATTTCATGTCTCCAACTTCCAGAAAAGGATTAGGAGAGAGGCTGTGGGCCTTGATCTCCAGACCTCCTCAGACTTCCTCAGACCTCTTCAGACTGCAATATGCACATCTTGCTGAAATGTAATTCCTATTTTTTTGTTCTGTAAGGGAGGGCATATCCCTATAACTTGATTACAAAGATGCTGAAATCTCACAGTCTCTAAAGATTTCCGGTCTTCATTGGAGACTCGCAGCTGGGGGATGATGTAGACATGATTGTGCTCTTGTCTTTGGAAATCCTCATTGTTCCTTTTTTCATTGCCTTTTTCTATGCTGGGGGTGGGGGGAAGACACAAAAAGTCTCTGATTTTGTAACAATGGATGCTAAGAGTAAGTATCCAGGGAGGAATTACTGATGCAGATACCAAAGTGAGTGTGTGTGTGTACGTGTGAGAGCCTTGTGCATGTGAGGGTGTGTCTGCGAGTGTGTTTGCGTGTGAGTGCATGCACATGTGTGCACTCAATACCTGTGTGTAAGCATGCACATTCTTGCCTTGACAGCCATCTTTTCAATCTTCAGAATTTACATAGCCCTTTTTATGAAGTGTGGTCAACATTAAGATTATTATTACATTCTTATGAGATAAGCCATACATTTACTTTAAAGCCCCTGGGCTACAGCTTTCTAATTTAACATTTTTAAAATGATGAAATCTAACAGAATTCATCTTCGTCATCACCGTGTGTGCATAGCTGGAGAGGGGTGAATACGCTCACCCTGCTTGATTCTCAGAATATTTCCTCTCACAAGTCCGTAGCGCTGTTGAACACAAACTCCCTTCTACTTTCCAGGAGTCTGATCTGTGGAAGGAGAATCCAACAACTGAGCTCTTCCTAGTAGACTTCTCTTAAATCACATTATATTTTCCTGGGTCATTCTCAGTGGAGGAGATAAAATTCAAATACCTTCATTCCATCCAGAAATCTGAGAGCAAATTTTGTTAAGAATGTGGTGACAGCTTTGCTATCTGTGGAGGCCGACCTCACCCACCTTTATTATGGAGTCAGACCTAACCCAGTTCTCCAAAATGATAATTCCAGACTCCTGCCTTCCTAGACCATTGCCCATCCTTAGGGTAGATGTCACAAGTACTCTATGACCCGCTGACCTCTATACTGTTGGTCAGAGACTACCCTAGATTCCAGGCCACCCTCACGGTCACATGTACTGTGTGAAAGAGTCTCCATGTTATCACACCTTACGCTGTATTGTGTACCTGGAAATGGACCGATTGTTGCCTGGAGACCTTTTCCCAAATTGTACTGGGTTTTCAATATGCTGACTTCCCGAAGTCCGATCCAGGTTGATGAAGTCAATCTGCACCCGGCCTTCATTCTTGTCTCTTCTCTTGGCTCGCTTTCCCGGATGACACCTGCAAGGACCCTCCGCAAGACCTTTGATCCACATTTAAGTTAACTTACCTATGACCCAAATAAAGATGCATGTTAATTCTTTAGCATTCATGTCATTATGTCTTTGTTTAATATTATTTTTTAAATACCATTCATTCTAATGATCCATAAGTATTAGTATGTTCAATCTGCATAAAATTTGCATCTATGCAGATTGAACATGTATTTTATTTGTATATATATAATACATATATAGATCACATATAGAAAACCTATAGCAGTAAATTTGTCTTATGCCTGTGATTCTGATAATTTTAGGAAGGATATTTAGGAAGAATCCCAGAAGTCTAAGGCTAGCCTAGGCTACAAACTCCAGATCAGCCTTGGCTGTGGAGAGATACCCTGTTTGAAAAAAAAAATCAGTTCCTTAATTTAAGTTATGGTCATTAACAGATAATTGTAGAGGGTGTGTGCAAATACATGTGCGCATGTGCTTATGTGTGCATGTATTTGTATGTGTGCATATATGTGTGCATGTGCGTGTACATGCATTCTTATGTGTGTCTATCTTGCAAATTCTGAGAGGAACATTCTGAAGCACTGTGTTTCTGGGTTGCTTATCAGAGAAAACACATACGGGAACCGGGGCAGAAGAGAACAGGAAAGAGAAAACTGTATGAAGCCAGGCAAAGGTCAGAGCCACCCTTTGCTCTGAAGTATGCTGTAGGCATTTCTCACTGACTCGGCCTGATAGTCTGTGTGACTTTCTGTGACTGTGGCTTATAACATCTAGGAGGGCCCTTCATTCTCTGGACCATGCAGGCCATAGGAACAGGTGTGAACCCAGCGAACGGTGTGATCTGGGCAGAGCCACATCAGCTTCTGTCCTGGGCAGAAGCCTTCCCTAAACTACAGACATAGGCTGGTGTCCTGAAATGCAATTCACCCTCCTAATTTTACATAAATCCACTTGTTTCGCTTATGAATTATAAAGCATATTTTTCATTCCACAGGGAAAATTTTAGTATTGTTTATTTCATTTTCAAGATTCCCTTTTTGTTTGGAAAAGTGGGGGAAAAAAACCAATTGTGCCAAGAATACACCAAGCTTGTTGTCAGATTACATTCTTTCCCAGTTGTGTGAAAACCATTCACGAAAGAGAAAAATGATCCAAAATCTAGTTCCAAAACTCAGTCAAAGAAGACAGGCAAGCTAGTCTTCTGTGCCAGCATGACACCAGGATGTGGGTCAGCCTAAGGTATTCCCATGCACACAGCTTGCCTTTGTTTAGAATATGACAAGGCCTTGACCTGTGAAGCTGTCCAGAAGGGTCTTGATAAACCACAAATGTCACCTAAAATGTCCCTGTGTACTACAGCAACTCAATAGAACCACCAAGTGATTTACCCCATGACTGGAGTGTTTTCCAAATTTTGGTCAATTTTTGGTAACAAAAAAGTTATTTTGTCCATGATGTTTTCTTCTTTGATGTCACAGAGGTGCATGAAGTTGACCATGTTTGGAAATCTATACTGTAATTAAAAAACAAATAAACATACAAATCGAAGATTCTATTTCCATGTCTCTAGCATACCACTCCGTAGCTAGAAATGGCGAAGGTTTTCATTCAGAACTGTTGGTGTCCTTGACACACAGTTTAGCATTATGGAAAAATAAATAAAACCCTGAAACACCCTGACTGATGCTTATTGTGGAGACAATGAGATTCCCTGACCACCAGCGGCCAAGCACCGTGGACATTGACGTTCTTGCTCAGTCAAATCAAAGGGCTCTAAGTGTGGCCCTTGGTGGCAGGTGGGCTCCATGAGCACAGTGCTTAGAGGAATGGATCTGAAAGACAGGGACAACAGCGGCATAGGATATGAGAGCCGTGCAGGCCAGGCCTGCGACTCCGGAAATGGCGTGTCCTTGTTTCCCAGAAGAAAAGCTGGTTCTGTATAGATCTCGTCAATCCCTGTCATAGCAATAAGCACTCTTTCTTTCTGCAGACATTCTTATTATACACAGTCATCTGTATATTGTCTCCAGGGCCAGTAGATGCCTGTCAGTCCATTTGAGGTTCCACACACAGTAGAGAGCCAGCAAAGAGATCAGTCCCAGTTAGTCCTGACCCTGCCACTGCCCAGATGAGCCTTGATGTTGTAGGAGGCCTTTTGTTCATTTCCCGGATGCCCAGACTCCCGAAATAACCACACAGAAACTGTATTAATTAAATCACTGCTTGGCTTATTAGCTCTAACTTCTTATTAACTAGCTTTTACATCTTAATTTAACCCATTTCCATTATTTTATATTTTACCACAAGGCTCGTGACCTACTGGCAAGGTTCCAACATGTCTGTCTCTGGAGGCAGGGCTCCATGGCTTCTCCCTGACTCCACCTCCTTTCTTCCAGCATTCAGTTGAATTTTCCCCACCTAGCTCTATTCTACCCTATTGCAGGCCTAAGACAGCTTCTTTATTAACCAATGGAATTCACAGTATACAGAGGGGAATCCCATATCATCTTGAGGGACTTTGTCAGGAGGCAGTCAGACAGGTAGAGAGGTGTCGGTGATGGGGCACAGTCCATCTCATGTCTTCCCTTGCCTGAAAGCCATGTACAGCTTTCCCTGAGGTCATGCTTAATGCCCTACTTATATAGTTTACAGATATCCAGTGACTGCATAAAACTTGGTTTCTCTTAACTGTTATTTTGAATGTGTTAGCTAACAGGTTAGCTGAGTCTCTCACACAGGTTGATTCTCCAGTAGCTACAGAAAACATCACAGCACATCAAACCCTTTGAGACTAAAATCAACTCATAGACTATTAAGAGTCAAAGCATGTGGTACTATTTAGCAATAGAATACGTTAAAATCCTAAATTAGAGCAAGGTATTCTGCGACATATGTATGAAAATGTCACAAGGAAACACATTACTTTGTATGCTAACTTAAAGAAACTAGCAAAACGAGAATATACCAGAAGTGAATATGTGTGAATTTGAAGTTTAGCAACTGTCTCTGTGAGGACACAGGAAATTGATGGCTAATCACCTTTGCTGCTCCCTTGGAAGCCTATGAAAGATTGCTCGGTGTACCATGGTTGCCACTGCAGGGGCCTTAGAAGTTAATTGGCAGTTTCACGAAAAGACCCTTCCTCAGAACTAAGAACCAGGAGACCACTGTGTTTATTAGATTATCTTCTCTGTCAACACCACACTCATTAATGCATGGCCTCCCAGGATCCTGCTTCCTGCTGTAGGTTTTCTTGTGGCCTGATAATGCAGGTTGGGTCCCAGATCCCACATGACAGAAGGAGACAATGAATTCCATCAAATGGCCCTCTGGATGCTACATATATGCCATGGCAACACACAACCACCCCCATTTGTTGGGGGAGTTAAACTCAGGACCTCTGGAAGAGCAATCAGTGCTCTTAACCTCTGAGCCATCTCTCCAGCTTCAGACCATTGTTTGTATACACTTGTGTTGGCGGAGGTTTCCATCCAGCCCGGTCCTCAAAGTCAATAAATGAGAAAAAATGTGTTTAAAAACAAGAACAGTTAGACACTTAAATGAGCCAGATTTGATAGTTCATAATATAATAATTTTCTTCCAGTCATGAGTTTCAGCCACGTGGTAAATGTGTTTAGGTGGTGCTGTCCCATGTACTTTGGGTGGTTTTGTAGAACACAATGAAAAAAATAAAGTGACTGCTCTAAATTGCAGAATGAAGAATTCAGTTCATGAGTCACGATATTAACAGGATGATGATGATAGCCATAGTTTTATCCATCATTTTGATATGATAAAAATACATTTATATGCCAACTCTATATTTTTAATTAACCATACTTAGGTCTGTTAGAAATGAATGCTGCATGTCACAAGGAAAAAAGGGGCCAGCCAGAAGTTAGTGGGGATAATGACAGACACCATGGACAACTGACAACGTATGTTACATGTCCCGTTCCACTATGTCAGTTAAAATGACACACAGTGGAAACCAACCTTTATTAGGATGTTCAGAAAGAGTTACAGGGACACGGTCATATCAGTGTCCCTGGTGTTTGTGAGTGTGATGATTGCCCAGGGAAGGAGATGCAGAAATAGTAACTGCATGGTAAGTTTTGTCCCAAAATTCAAGTTTGGTTCCTAGTATTCAGTCATAATTGAGTGTAAAGGCTAAACATTTGAGTCATTTATATAGATTTTCAGACATGGTGAAGGATGGGCTGAGTTCATAACTATATAAGGAAAAATTCATATTTGTATCTAATTCTGTTGTTTGTTTTATTGCTATGAAAATGAGTGTTGGTCCACTGTTTCTCCTGTTTTGAAAATGGGTCATCCTGCATTTGTGCATCAAGCACAGAGGAGAAGGGGTGGGTTATTCTTGCTCTGCAGGGATCATTGCAGAATCAGAAATGCAGGGGACATTGCAGAATCAGAAATGTGGGGGATTTTGCAGAATCAGGAATGCATTAGGCACTGCAGGATCAGGAGGGTAGTGGATATTGTGCAATCAAAAATGCATTAGGCATTGCAGAATCAAGATGCAGGGGACATTTCAGAATCAGGAATGCAGTGGTCTTTGTAGAATCCAGAATGCATTAGGCATTTCAGAATCAGGAATGCAGCAGCTTTTTTAGAATCAGGAATGCAGGGCGCATTATAGTATCAGGTATGGTAATAGGCAACAGAGAATCTCTCATAGCTGTGGGCACTATTGCGTCTGAATGTGGGCAACGCTGCTGGCAGGAAGTGAGGACGTATCTAGTGACTTTTCTCTCTTCTTTCTTTCAGGTTGCTACCAGTTATGTAACGTCTTCCGATCCCATGAGATGGAAATTGACCAGTGCTTGCTGGAGTCCCTTCCCCTGGGCCAGCGTCAGCGTCTGGTGAAGCGCATGCGCTGTGAGCAAATCAAAGCCTACTATGAGCGAGAGAAAGTGTTCCGGAAGCAGGAAGGGCTCCTGAAGAGAACCAAGCCTGGGAAGAGCCAGAGGGTCCGCTTCAGCCTTGCTGACATGATTCAGGACGCCATCATCCACCACCATGACAAAGAGGGTACGCCTTCTCCGTGGGGCTTCTCGTGGTCTGTTTTTGTATGTTGTTGTCTAGGGAGATAAGAATGGCTTAAAAAGAAAAAAACAAAAAAAAACAGTGGTCCTTTCAAAATATGGCATGAGAAGTCATCAGTCTCTCAGCTGATATGTGAAAAAGTAAAATTTTGGTGAAATATGTATATATTGCCTGAAAGAGAATTACGTATCTGAAAGGCAAGCGACTTCTTTCAAAGTTACATACTCTAATTCTTTTTGTTTGTTTGTTTGTTTTTTGTTTTT
>LOJH01013519.1:13678-31663 GCA_001685095.1 Ellobius talpinus
CACAGGAGACCACTTCCTAAATATAACCCCAGTAGCACAGACACTGAGAGAAATCATTAATAAATGGAACCTCCTGAAATTGATAAACTTTTGTAAAGCAAAGGACACAGTGAACAAGACATACTGGGAAAAGATCTTCAACAACCTTACATCAGACAGAGGACTGATCTCCGAAATACATAAAGAGATCAAGAAACTTGACATCAAAAGAGCAAGCAATCAAATATAATAAAAAATGGGGTACAGACCTAAACAGATAACTCTCAACCATCAAAATTCAAGTGGCTGAAAGACACTTAAGGAAATGTTCAACATCCTTAGCCATCAGAGAAATGCAAATAAAAACAACTCTGAGATTCCATCTTACATCTGTAAGAATGGCCAAGACCAAAAAACACTGATGATAGCTTATGCTGGAGAGGTTGTGAGGTAAGGTGAACACTTCTCCATTGCTGATGGGAGTGCAAACTTGTACAGCTGCTTGGGAAATCAATATGGTGATTTCTCAAAAAATTAGGAAACAATCTACCTCAAGGCCCAGCAATACCGCTGTTGGATATATACCCAAAAGATGCTCAGTCATACCACAAGGACAAGTGGTCAACTATATTCATATCAGTATTATTTGTAATAGCCATAACCTGGAAACAACCTAGATGTCCTTCCACCAAAGAATGGATAAGTAAAATATGGTACATTTACACGATGGAGTACTACAGAGCAGTAAAAATAACAACATTTTGAAATTCGCAGGCAAATGAATGGAGCTAGAAAACATCATATTGAATGAGGTAACCCAGACCCAGAAAGACAAATATATTGTGTACTCACTCATAAATGGCTTTTAGACATCAAGCAAAGGAAAACTAGCCTACAGTTCACAATCCCAGAAAACATGGGCAAGAAAGATGACCCTAAGCGAGACACGCACAGATCTACATAGGAAGGTGAAAAAGACAAGATCTCCTGAGTAAATTCGGAGTGTGCAAATCAAAGGAAAATGTAGAAGGGGAGAGGAGAGAAAGGGAAAATGTATAGATCAATAAAAACAATTAAAAAAAGAAAAAAATAATTTAGTATGAATTAGCACCTTGCACATAAGAGGGTACCAAGAAAACAAGAAACTGACAAGAGTGACTGAGGCTCCTCTTTGGAGCCAGGTTAACCTGATTTTTCTAGATAACGCATTCAGCAGCCAAGCTGAGGTGGCAGTAGATGGTGTTAACCTATTTAGTTAGTGTCAGTGCTGAAGGGAAGGCAGAGCTGGAGAAACTGTAGAAAAATCCCTGTCTGGGGCTTCTCCTTCCAGCACTTTAATGCCTCCTTGAAGGCCAAAGACATTTTTGGGCCTTATGTAATGTGACCAAGAGAAGCACACCCCTGATAGTCTTCTGCCTCCTAAGGCCATGGCTTAAAAGCTTTTTCCTATCCATTCCTCTTTCTGAGAGTTCAAATGAAATTCAGAAAAATGGCTTAGATACTAAGTAGACACCTGAGTTCTTTCTGCTAATTCATCCCTCACTATTCTTAGGAAAGAATTTTATGTCATTATTCACTTCTGAAATTATACATATTGTAGTTTAGAAATGTCCAAAATATTGTTCAGTGCACTCCCCTTCAGAGTTAAAATAAATACGTAGAGAATGTAAGTTTCTGACAATGGTTGAATTAACAAGTAATCTTGATTAAAATAATATGTAATAGGAGCATTAAGTTATACTTAGCATTTCTTGTATTCAAATGCTGACAGGGAATCTCCTGGTTGGGTAGTTTTCAATTTGAGAAGTTTATGCTGTCTAGAAAAAAAAATAGAAGTGGATAGACAGAAAAAATGAGCTAGGTTTGAAATCTACAGTGCCTAGAGATACAAGGCATATACTGGAATGGACTATGGACAGCAGGCCTTTTAATGTGGGGCCCTGGCAGGACTGTTGTGCATCTAGAGAAGATTAATTGTGAGTTTATCTGAATGTTCTTCAAGGCTATAGATGTGCAAGTTCTCGGACAAATGAAACAAAACGCACAGTTGGAAGTGACAAATGAGATTCCCAGGGAATAAAGTTTTTTCCTAAAACAAAAAGAGTTCCAAAGGGTCCTTGGTAAAGAACGGAATAATGACAGGTAATGTCAGCCAGGGAGTTATCAGGTTAGTATGGACCGTGTGTTAGTAGGTCCAATCTCTATGGTATTATGCAGATGTTCTTAGGCTAAAGGATGTTGTGATTCTCAATTCCCTTATAATTTGTAGCCCCTAAGTATAACTATAGAGACTGTGTGATTTCCTGATACCCTTACACCATTGAGTACCCCTCCTACTTCTTGATATATAGATTCATTTGTTTGTTTATTATCATGTTCCCATAAACTTATGGCGCAAGGAATGGGAAGCAGAAGATGAGAGGTTAATTCTTCCCCTGGCAGTCTCATACCAATGTCTCTGCCATTGTGAGGCTGAATAACTACACGGGGTGGGTAGCTGCTACTCTGGTGCTTAATTTTAATTACGCAGCAAGTTATCTGTCCAAGGTTTCTGTGGAACTCTCTTAAATCAGTATGGGACCTCTTTCTCCCCAGGCTCCTCTGCCTTTGTCCTTTAGAGAGTAAAATTTAAATTCTCTGTAGTATGCTAGGTACACAAGAAATAAAACTGTATTCACATAGTGACAAATAACAATTGAATAAAATCAAGTTTTTTTGAAAGATTTTCCTTATCTTACTGCTTAGTGATAGTCTGTTAACCTTTTTGACCTTGGTTTTGTTTCATTTGAAAATGTTTATGTATATGCGTATTTATATGTATCTGTGTGATTGTATATGCAAGTTCTCATGAGTGAGTAGTTGTGTTTGCTTTTGTCCATGGACAGAGTCCAGAACAGGGCATTGCAGCTCTCAGTTCTGGAGTTAACAGTTCTGTATGGTGTGTCTGGCTTTTTGTACTGGTAAGGAGATCCCGGCTCCAGTTCCCATGATAAACAGCAAGTGCCCTTAACCTGTGAGCCACCTCTCACAGCCCCTGCTTCCTTTCTTAATTGTAATTTTTCTAAAACCTTTGTAAGCATACAATTTCATAATCTGCCTTTTAAGCCATTACAGTAATATCTCTCTGTATTATAAGTATCACAACCTAACAATTTAATAATTAAATTGTTTTAGAATTTACTTACTAATTTACTCATAGTGGGAAACTTAAATGATTTCTGACTTTTCTACTCTAAATGATTTTGTAATGAACAATTGTGTGTTTCAGATGCCTATAAGCCACAGTGTGTACATCTCCATACATACATATCATAATAACACGTGAAATACTTCTCTAAGAATAGTGTGTGATGAATTTGCTGAAGGCTTTCAGACTTGAGAACCCCTTATTATAGAGTAGGTATACTAAATAAGTGCATAAAAATTCTATTGCATTTTGCATGCTTTTATTTGATTAATATTGAGGATAAACTATCATAAGGTTTTATTAGACATGTATTTTGCTTTTTTGTTTTTCCAGGGCTAAAGTCCAAACCTCTGGTTTTGAGATTGACATAAGCAAGCTCTAATACTGCTCTCAAGCGTCAGTTCATATTTCCTGTCTTGTTAGTTGTCAGATCCGAGGCCAATAAAGGAAGTGAGAGAATGGGCTTTGAGAAAATAAAATGCCTGTGCCATGGTTCTTCCACTACTATTGTTGTTTCTACAGTCTTACTGTTTTTCTGACTGTCACCAGCCCAATTTTCTCCAACTATCCTCTTGGCTGAGTGGGCAGTTGATTGATTTGTCACATCTTCTCTTTTGCTGCTGCAGAAATAAAATTCTGTTTATGACCTTAACTTTCTCATGATTTCAACCATGACCTAAAAGAGAACAACTTTCTTCTTCTTCAATTTAAAACTGTACCAGAAGACGAACACTGCATTTTCTCTCTCATACGAGGAACATAGCTTCAATCTTTTCCTTCTGTGTCGTTAGCATGGGGTAAAGATGGAAACGAGGAAGCGAGAAATGGGTCATTGGCAGGCAGATGCATTTAGGGAGGAGGGGTGTTAGATTGCAGGTAAAATAAAAGTAGATGAGAAATATTGGGTGCCAAAGGGTACAAGTAGGTTGTGAAGTAATGTGTCTGTGGAAATGGGAGGTTAGGGAAAGATGTAAGCAAAATGAAGTGTGCATGAAATAGCTACGCTGGAACCTATGATCTTGCAATGAAAGTAAAAAATTCAATAAGGATAGAGTGAAGCATATGTAATGTGTAAAGAGTGTGGGTGAGCACAAGGATCTGAAAATTTAAGGCAACTGAAAGGGACTATGGTGTGGTAGCCAAAACTGAGGCCGCATGATGAAACCCCACAGGTTTGTAACGGAATTAAAATACATTTATCTTTTAAAAATGAGTTTGACAGAAGTACCCCCCCTTAATAAATAATGGTCCACCTGGAAAGAAATGGGTTACTAAAAGGAAATCTCAGTGGCGGGCAAAGGTTACCTATATATAATTTGTCAGAGAGTCCCCAGTTATACCCAAAATAATACAGGTTATTGCCAGTGCTCTTGGTTGCCATCCATAACCACCCCATAAGTGTATTTCTGAAGAAACTACACATTTTCATTGTAGGACATGCAGAAATATGTCTTGACTTGCCTGCTAGCTTTTGTAGTGCTGGAAGATACTATCTAAATGAGCTGTCAGGTGAGAAAGGACATTAATATTTTTTATTCAGCACTGGATCTTGCACACTACTGTACTGACTTGCAAGGCAAGGTGTGCTCACTGGTGCAGATGTGGCAAGACTGTGTATAGGTGTATGCAACCTCCCTCTTCATAGGATTGAAGCTTTCTCACAGGATGAAGTTTATGTCTGGTGCTGTAAATAGGGTGAAAATCCACCACAATGGGGAGAACCTGGTGATTCTATTTTTATAAATGGCCATGTTACCTGTGACGTCTCCACCGATGTCTCCATCAAATGCCTCTCCTCAGGGCTCAAGGAAACTGCAGAAGAGGAATCTGAAAGAGTGTAGCACTCAAAAGGGATAGAGGACACCATGGAAACAAGACCCTCTAAATCAACATGAGTGAAGCTCATATGCACTTACAGAAACTGAGGCACCATGCACAGGGCCTTATGGGTATGTACCAGGTCCTCTTCCAGTTTAGCATTTTTATGGGATTCCTAAGTGTGTGAATGAGTGGGTCTTATTTTTGTGCCTTCCTTCTCTTGGGCACAAAATAGCTCTTTTCCTTCTGTTTGCTTGTTTTGTCCAATTATAATGTGCTAGGTTTTGTTTCATCTTATTATATTTTGTTTTATTTCTTCCCTTAGAAGACTGTTTATTTTCTAATGATAAAAAAGGAGTGGATCCAGATGGGAGGGGAGATAGGAACTGGGAGGAATAGAGGAAGGGGAAACCACAATCAGAGCATATTTATGTTTGCAAAATAAACCATTTTTTCAGTAAACAAACAAAACAGGCAAGGAACTATGAAAACTGGGCAGAATTATGAAAATGACTAGTTTTAGGTGGGCCCAATTCTACCATAGAAATAGAGAAAAGGATACCAAAAGAAAAATAAAATGTGTCCCAAGTTCTACCGAGACAGAAAGCACACCAGCATCAAGTATGCTTTAGTCAACAGTGTACACTCCAGGCTGGTTGAGAGGAACACTAACAAGAATGAGGCTTTTGTTCTCGCCTAGATGATGTGGGTATGCCATGTAGATGTCACTGTGTTTCATGTAAACATGGAGGGCTTGGAGCAAATCCTTAGTTCTTTCCTAGACTCTGGATCACAATGGGCTGATGGGGACTGACAGACACTGCTGAAGATTCTCTGCTGGGAGAACAATCCACTGAAGAAGAGTCTGAAGACAGGAGTGCAGGAACATTGGACTTTCCACTGGAGATTTGGCAATCATATCTGTACCAAATAAGGTAGCTTCAAAGATCATCTGTGATATAGCTATACCATTCATGAGCAAACATCCAAAGTACTCTATGCATGTATGAAATTTTCAAAAAATATTCTTATTTCTTTTATTTTTTGAGATTATGTTAAAATTATATAATTCCTTTCTCTTTCTTACCTCCTAGCCCTCCTGTTTAATCTTCCTTACTTCCTTTCAAATCATAGTTTTTGTTCCATTAAAGAAGGAAAAGTGTCTATTAAATATTTAAAAAATGTTTATCATCATTAGCAACTAGGAAAATGCGAATCATTGATATTTCAAATATTTTCAAATTATTTTTTAGTTTTTGAGATCATTGTATCATTATATCATTTCTCCCTTCCTTTCCTACCTCTAAACTCTTTCATATACACCTCCTTGTTGTCTTTCAAATTCATGGCCTCTTTTTTTAAACACACATATACATACACATATATTCCTGAATTCTCTCATTCTCTCTCTCTCTCTCTCTCCACTAGAGTCTGTGTAGTCCACATAACATTTCTTACATGTATGTTAATAGGGCTCTTCCAATAGATACATCTACAGGACAACTTGTACACACAAGCCTCGGAGATTATTGCAGAAGAGATTCTGGGAAGAATGTAAGAGCTAAGAACCAGGGAGTTTTCTGTGATACTGTGCTTCCTAGGAATTTCAGAAGCTGTCTCCATAAAGTCTCACAGTATGTCTGCCTAAACATGGGCTGGACAAGGATAACAACAATAGGCATGTTACTGTGGACAGGGGAAATCCCAGGTGGCCTCATCCCTACACTCACATATGTTTTCAATTGAGTAGAATGTTTGAATTTAAGTACACCAAAAGGGTGGATTGTTTGATTCATAAACCAAAGGCTATTTAACAAATACCCCAGTTCACATGTATGACACTTCCCCATGAGTTGGTGTTATGAGCATTGTTCTTGAAGGTCTTAGGCTATTGATCTGGCTATTGCCATTGATCTGGGTGGCCTACCAGAACTGCACTGTAAGAATATTGCTAAATGGGTCTGGAGAGATGGATCAGTGATTAAGAGCACTGACTGCTCTTCCAGAGGAACCAAATTCAATTCCCAACACTGACATGGCAGTTCACAATTATTTGTAACTCCAATTACAGGTTATTACATATCCTTTTCTGGCTTCCACAGGCAGTGCATGCACATGGTACATAGATGTACATGTAGGCAAAACAGCTGTGCACACAAAATTAAAAAATAAAACAATAAAAAAGTATTATTACTGAAGATATTACCCACTTTGTTTATAGCACAAAGTGAGAAATGAAAGTGGAAGTGAGCTTCAGTCTTCCTTCCCTGGCTAGCTTTCATGGTGCCTGAAGTTTCTGTTAGGCCTCTAGGGGAGAAATGTCATCAGTGGTCTTACCCAGCAGTGGTAAAATCAGCTACAAATCATGACACGACCATGGCATAATGGTTATGTCAGTAATCAACCACTTTCTGATTCGGCTTCAGGCCTACTCCAAAAAAGTTCCATGACCTGGAGGATGTGGGCCCTATGGGGGAACCTACCACTCTTGTTTCTCTAAATAGAAATGTTGTCAAACTGCCTTGTCAAAATTTATGTTTATACCTAGGCTTGGTCAATGGTATACTTATTTTTGCAGTGGCAGGAGTTGATGCAAAAACTTAAAGCTGGCTAAATTGCTGAGATTAAGCGACTCTTGAATCTTCAGCATTAAGCATGGCATCTTTATCACCCCATGTGGTAGTTTGAATGTAATTGGCCCCCCATAATCTTACAGGGAGAGGCACTATTAGGAGGTGTGGCTTTGTTGTAGTGAAAATGGTCTTGTTAGAGAAAGTGTGTCATGGTGGGAGTGGATTTTGAAGTTTTCTAAACTCAGGATATCGCCCAGTGTCTCAGTCAACTTCCTCTTGCCTGTAAGATATAGGATTCTCAGCTACTATTCTAGTACCAAGCCTGCCTGTATGCTGTCATGCTCCCTATCATGATGATAATCAACTGAACCTCTGAAACTGTAAGTAAACCACCCCAATTAAATATCTTTTTTTATATAAGAGTTGTGCTCATGGTGTCTTTTCATAGCAATAAAAACCATAACTAAGACAGAAGTTGGTACCAGGACCAACTGTATTGCTGTAATGGACCTGACCATGTTTTTGTTTGAAGGAATATGGACCTTGGGACTGTGGCTTAGAGAAGCAGTTGAATGCTTTAAGACTTTAACTGCTGCTTAATGGGCTATACTAGTAGGAGCCTGGAAGACAGTGGTGCTGAATATGTGATGAACTGTGGGGGGCTTGCTCAAGGGGTTACAGGGGGTAAGAATTTTAGTATATTGCCTAGAGATCATTCTTGTGATAATTTGGTAAGAAAGTAGCTCTTTTTTGTCCTTATCTGAAGAGTCTACTTGAAGCTAAAGTGAAGAATTTTGTATTCCATTGGCAGAGGAAATCTCAAAACAGCCTAGTATACACTCTGTTGTGTGGTTATTAGCATTAAGTCTGATGAAGATTTATAACAAAAAGGAGCACACTGAGGCAGGAAAAATATTTGAGGAGGAAAAGAGCACCAGAAAGTGGAATGGAGCTAAGTCCTGTGTTTAAGGAGATAAATGGATTAAGAAGTGGAATAAAGGGAGTGGTGACCCCAGGGCAAGTCCTCACCTAAGAAAATGTCCAACTAGTAAAAAGGAACTAAAGAAAAGCTTAAAGCCTGGTGTCATGGGGTACACCTTTAATCCCAGCGCTGGGGAGGCAGAGGCTCGTAGATCTCTGAGTTTGAGGCTAGCCTGTTCTACTGAGTAAGTTTCATGACAACCAAGTGTAGGCAGTGAAAGACAGGAAGCTGGTGAAGATATAATTGAATGAGGGGGCCATGTTCCAGCCCCAGTAAGTGGCTTCTGTCACATAGCTCTGGGCTTAGAGTTAAGGATAGAAGGAAGAAGTTATGGAATAAAGCCTCTGAGTCTAGATGTGTGTCTGGGGTGTCCTTGAATGGAGGCCTAGTAGAGAAGCCATTGCATGAAGCTATGAAGTTGAAGCCTGGATTGTCTTGGAGACTCCAAGACATTAGAGTCATAGGATACCTGCTGAAGAGAGCTGCTAACAGGAAGTGGAACTAGCCCAAGAGAAAGAAATGTGTTGCAGTCAATGAAGCTAAGTGGAATTGGAGTTCTGAAGTTTTCGACACTGGACATGGAGATGCAGAGTTTGGAGTTTGTCCAGCTGGGTTTTGGTCTTGTTCTGGTCCAGTATTTCCTCATTATGTTCCCTTCCCAATGTTTTGAAAAGGTACTGTATTTTGTGCTGTTATATGCTGGAAGTATTTTATCTGCTTTTTGATTTTGATTTTTTGCAGGTGATTACAATTAAGAGATTAAATGAATCTTGGAAGAGACTTTTGACTTTTAAACATTGTTCAGACTGATAGACTATGGGGACTTTTGAACTAAATGCATTTTGCATTCTGATATTGTTACAGGTTTATGGGGTCAGGGAGTGGATTGTGGTAGTGTGAATGTAATTTGCCTCTATATTCTCATAGGGAGAGGCAATATCAGGAGGTATGTGTTTGTATGGAGTGGGTGTGGCCTTATTAGAGGAACTGTGTCACTATGGAGGGGCTTTGAGCTGTTTTCTGCTCAGGATACTGTCCAGTGTCTCAATTGATTTCCTGTTACCTACAAGATATAGGGCTCCCAGCAACTACTCCAGCACCATGTTTGCCTGGATGCCACCATGTTTCCTGCCATGATTATAATGGACAGAATCTCTGAAACTGTAAGTGAGCCACCCCAATTAAATGTTTTCTTTATAAGAGCTGTCATGGTTATAATGTCTTTTCACAGCAATAAAAGCCATAGATAAGATAGAATAAGGGTTAGGAAGAGAGGATAGAAAGAATGTAAGAACCAGAGGAGGAGGGAGGGAAAGCTCTCTAAAATTATGTCTTTTGTACATGACAAGGGGTCACACTCATGATCACCTAGAAATTGTGATATATGCACAAGATGAAGTCTGTCAACAACCACATGCCATCATAGATGAATGGGGGGGGGTCTGTTCCTAATGAGGTGCTATTTGTAGTTAGTTACTGTTAATGAAGGGGGTCATTTTTCTTAATGGTGTAACTATTGATAAAGTGGTCGCGCTCCAGTAAATAGCACCATCTTCATGCTCATGCAAGCAACCCTAATATTATTCAGGTGGTCAGGAATAAGCAAACTAAGAAACAACAACAAAAATATCAATGTATGAGGGAAATTGTTGAGAAAAAGAAAGGGTTTGGCAAGAATGGGAGGGGCATAAGGGTCTTATGAGGGATGTTCTGGGCAGTTTTATATCAGCTTGACACAAGCTTAAGTCATCTGAGAGGAGGGGAAGTCAATTAAGGAAATGCCTCCATAGGACTGGGCTGTAGACAAGCCTATAAGGCATTATCTTAATTGGTGGTTAATGGGAGAGGGCTCAGCCCATCATGAGTGGTGTCATTCCTAGGCTGGATTCTATAAGAAAGCAGGGTGTGCAAACCATGGGAAGCAAGCCAGTAAGGCAGCACCCCTCCATGGCTTCTGCATCAGGTTCCTGCTCTGTCTGAGTTCCTGTTATAAATCTCGTTGGTGAGAACAGGGATATGGAAGTATAAGCCAAATAAACCTTTGCCTCCTCAGTTTGCTTTTGGTCATGGTATTTGAGCCAAATAGTAACCCTAACTAAGACACGGAATGAATACATTTGAAATATATTAGGTACATGTATGCAATTGCCAAAAAACAAATGTAAACAGAAATGGTACAAATCCCGAACTCCCAAACCCCAAATCCTAAGTAACAGTTCACACTATTCTTTAGAATTAGTATGAAAAGTGCCTAAATGGTATTTTAAAAGTAGTATGCATTCCTTTAATTCCCTAACCACTGGATTTTATTCTATTAGGTTCTGCAACACAGGCAGGAGCCCTAATAATAAAGTACAGCTCTTATATTATTGGGAGTTGGCTGGGTTTTTCTCCTGGTCTGGACAGGCTGGAGTGGGACAAGATAGATGACTCAGGCCTCAACTGGGATGAGCCACCATGGCTCCCTGACATGTTCTTTGCTTCTGCAGTGGGCTACCCAGGGCTCCACAATCTGCAGTAAGCAAACGTAGTGCAGTTGTCTCATAACTTACATCGACCAGACTGAATTATATGGCCAAGCTCAGCTAGAGGGGCTTTGAACTAACTCATAAGTCTAGGAATGACCAGAAAAAAATTGTGAACCATATGCATATGTACACGCACACACACACACACACACACACACACACACACACACCCCTTTCATTCAAGTGAACTATGAATTACTAGGTTTACGTGAACATGTAGACTTCTCTGTCAGATAGCTCAGTGAGGAAAAATGAGGACAGTGTTAGACAATCATCTAATTCACATGAGTGAACACAACTGCTTCTCAAACTAATGGGCCCAGAACCTTTGTGAGATCACCTAAGAGCTGAATCCGGCCGACTGTTTGTGCCACTCATTGCCTTATTTATATTGTAAATTACCACACTTTAGTCTGTTTACTCCAACATCATGTCCGTTATGTCTATTGTTTTAATATAGTATGTTAAAACTGAATTGGTAAATAAATTACTGCAGCATTATGCATAAAACCTGAAGTGTTTGACCACAATCTCTAGAAGCAGAGGGATTTGTAATGGATGAAACCTCCATCTACATACTATGATATATGAACTCTTTTAATTTTACATGAGATTCTGTTGTAATTGCTGTGGACAGAAACTTTGTTTTAATTCTATTTATTCTTCACGACAGAGTCTAAGTCATGCTTAGGACTTTGGGGACTTCTTTTGAAGGTTTGCTTAGAGTGACAGATTTTAAAAATGATGCCAATAAGATTACTACAGCACATTTAAATGTAAGGATTTAAAAGTTTTCCTTAATTGTCTACATTATATGATTCTTTGTAATTTATACTATATATTTATAAAAACAATACAATTTATTGTTCTCTTGCTAGTTCTTATGCTGTACATTGGAAGTTCTTCAGAGCAAGGACCACGTTTTTTATGTCATTGCATTTCTTCTCATGTCAACCAATCAAATAAGACCCTAGAATAGTACTTGAAGGAAACAAGGCGTATCATGTCCCTAAGGTAATCGTAGTTGTCACAAACTGGGTGGATTTAAAATATCACAAACTTATTGACCCACAGTTATGGATATTCAAAGCCTAAAATTAAGACGTTCGGGCCTGTGCTCTCTCTGAGTCGTGGTGGGAAATTCTACCCCTACTTCTCTCTAACTTCCCCTGTTTTTCACTCCTTTTTTATATTACTGGGCTTCCAGTTGAATAATTCTAGCCTCTGCTTTCCCCAACAGAGGACACAGTCTGTGAATCTCTTTGACTTCACATAGCTAGCTGTCCATCTAGTCATCTGTATCGCTCATCTTAACTATGTCTAGAGGGGCTTATTTCCATTCTGAGTGACAGAGGTCAGGACCTCAGTGCCTCTTTTCAGGAGGCACACAATTCAGCCACATTGGTGGGTCCTCAACAAGTATTTGCTAAATAATAAGAAAGAAGGCATTCTATTAGATAGCATTTTCAGAGAATAAGTGAGGAAATGACATTATCAGGAAAATAATGAGCAAAAGTTCAACTAATTTAAGAACCCACAAAGATATTCAGTCTCTGTAGTGACAAAGATTGTAGAATAATGTTACCATAAGGTCCAGAGTTTCAAGGCCCAGCGAGGAGACTACAAAATCCTACAGACGCCTATTTTCATGCGATTTGTAGCCTATGAGGATAGCAGAGAAGTGTCTACTTTCTTAGGGTTTTGTTTCATTTGTTGGATATTCGATTCATGTTGTGTGCTCCAACAGGACTTTATTTGTTTATTCTTTTTATGTGCTACAGTTTAACACAAGGCACACAATAGTTACCTGCTGATTGACAGGCTGAGTGATTAAAGGAATTAGTGTAATGGGCTGATGTCCACTCTGACCTCTTGTGAGAATTATTTGTTTTTAAATTTGTTGTATTCTGATACATTTCACTGTATTGTAAATACACACTATCACATGCTAATAAAATGTTTGTATAAAGAAACGGCTACACTTTTTCCTGAGGCACAGGCTCTGTTCTCTGTGTTTACACTTCTGTCTTGAAGTTCAAGCCCTCACTTCCTTTATGATTTTGGCCCTTCACTCAATAAAATTTTTTGAGAGTAAAAAAATGCTTGTTATTTTTTTTATTGAGATAATAGCTATTATATAAGCTTGATTGAAAGGACAATGTTTACTTATGCAAACACTATTTCAAGTACTTTATAAGTACTCAAATGTATATAAACATTTAGTATGCTAACTGCAATTAGCAATTATCTACTTACTATATGAATTCTTTCTTATAGGATCATTTAAGTGATCCTACTTTAAATTAGTATATCATTGGAAATGCTTAGATACACATACAAATTTTGTATTGGTTTTTAGTATGTTGCCTTCTCTTCTTCACATTTGGTCCATGTTTGTGTTTCCTGTATATCATGAGGTTATATTACCCTCACACATGCACACACATATATTAGACACAGAAACACTAATTATTTTTCTTCAATTCCAATAAATCATATTCTCCTTAGAATTTATGAAATCACTTTCTTAATCCACGCTGTTAAAAATGAATTAGCTTGGTGTGGTATTTTAGTGGATATCTCATTATTTAATTATCTCCATTATGTGAATAAAGCCATGGTGAAGTCCCTCCCTACCATCATCATGTTCCTCCTTGGGGACAAGACACATTTGGATGTATAGCCAGTTCTTCTATACACATTCACACATCACGTCTTTGTGATATATCACAAAACAAATTTAATTAAAATTATTGAGAATATGTGGCTGTTGTTTTTAAAATTATCTCCCTCTGAGCATGACATAAAGCACTCATGTGCATATTCTATTGGGAGGCCCAGTAAGTGTTAGCTTTCAGTCATTTTCCCGATACCATGCAAGAGTTCATCTCTAGTCTCTAGTTGGGCTCTTGTGGGAATAGAAATACCATGCTCTTGGCTTGACATTAGTGCTATTTCCAAATGTTACCATGGTGATCACCTATGTAGCATCATTAACCCTTCTCACAACAGCTCAATTTGAGATTCAAGTTTCACATTTCCATGATTATGGGAGGGTAATTATTTCATTACTCCAGGGAAGAAGATTTAGGAGGTAAATAGCTCTTCATTAAATCTTAAATGATCATAGTCTTTTTAGGCCACAGAAGTGCCAAATATTAAAGTGATGAAATCTAAAAGAGTAAAACATGACTGGGAATTGAAAAAAAACATTTTTTGTAGTATAACTATAAATATTTTTCTCTAGTGAAAATATCCTGAACAAAATAAACTATATTGTATCACTAATTCATGACTTAAAATGATTTTCATGTAAAATAAATCACTGGAAAGTATGAGAATATATTTGGGTAGAGGGGCCTGTAAAAAGGTTTTGCTTTGTTTTTGTTTTGTGACCAGGCTTAGAAGGAGATAGTGTCATGTACTACAAGTAATATATTTTTCTATGCATCTAAATAAGACTATAACTTTAAAAGAAAGGAATTTCTTGGGAAGTTGATTGTTTCACAAAGAATTATTTCGTTTATACAGTGCTGGTGTTTGAAGATTACACAGTTGAAAATAAATATTAATGTGTAATGTTCTCAAAGTATACTTGTTTTTATAAAATCCACTTGTTTTTTTTATAAAATACTTGTTTTTATAAAATTCTCAAAGTATACTTGTTTTTATAAATTCCATAAGACAGCAGTGTATTAATGATACTTTGCATGTATTTTAAATACAGAAGCAAACTATTGACTGTGCAGCCTTAGGGAACTGTGGGACTATCCCAAGAGCACAAGGAGGTTGTGGTAATTTAACTGCACTGTCTGAGCTCCGACTCTCTTGGGAGTGACCTTGAAATGCTATAAAGATTTTAGATTAAACATAGTTGGCTTATTTGTACTCCATGTTGCTTAGGTTATGACCATTAGAAGACAAATATTTCCAGCTACATTTAGGGTCATTCTAACATTTTTTCTCTTTCTTTCTTTTGTGTTTCCTGAGAAAAAGTTCCGCTAAATTTTCAAAAGAGAATTAATGATATATGAAGTAAAGATGACTATACCTATGATAGAAGAGTGAATTTGAATATCTTGATCCAATTTTGTCACCCCTAAGAAATCAATTATTGGCTGTGTCTATATGTGGAAAGAAGGAAGAATTCAGTCATGATTATTTTCCAAGAAGAAAGGAGGTCTGTTTTAATGCCATCTCCCATTTCTGGATCTTTAATACATCACAGCTCCTCTCAATTGACAGAATCTCTTTTCTTTTAGTTTAGTGGAAGCAAAATTAGTTCAGAATTGATTGTTGGGAGGCTCACTGATTAAGTAATTAATTAATTAAAATTTATTCATTCATTCATAAACCTCTGGAGATATGAGATTGGAAGGTGAAGAGGCTCAGAGTGGCTGCAGTCTACAGTGCCTCTTAGCTTGTTATTTCTATCAAATGCATCACAGTCTCTCTTAAGGCATCCTCATTGGAACAGTTCTTAGAAAATAAAGACTGAGAGATACAAATGCACAGTCAAGAGCTGTTTGCTTTCAACCAATTGACACGAGCAGTGGAAACTGAACAGAAACTACATTTTAAAAGTAGATCCCATATTTTAACATCGATAGACCCAATCAGGAAATTTTCTTGAGTAAATCGGGGGCCTCTGTGTCAGGGTTTCTTTGAGTTTTTTTCAAGGTACATTGGTGTGACAATTTAAAATTTGCTGCATAAGAAATCATCCTAGCATTTTTACAGAGCAAAATTTATTTCTCATAAGGCAAAGTCCTCTGGAGGATCTTGGTGATACTTCAAGTACCTAGGGTCACCGTGTAGTTTTGCAGCTAGTCTGTCTTCTTCCAGGAGTGCTGAGAGGGAGACACACCATACACACACACACACACACACACACACAGATAGAGAGAGAGAAGAGAGAGAGAAGAGAGAGAGACAGAGAGAGACAGAGACAGAGAGACAGGGACAGAGAGACAGAGAGAGTCAGAGAGACAGAGAGAGTCAGAGAGATAGAAAAAGAAAGACCAGAGACAGAGATGGAAAGAGAGAAAGACAGAGAGAGACACAACAAAAACACAGACAGAAATAGATAGGTAGGTAGGTAGATACACAGACAGATGGATGGACAGAGCAGATAGATAGAGATATGAGGGTTTAAATTGGTTCAGAATTGAAGTGCATGGGTCAGTGACATGCACATCTCATTATAAAAGCTCTAGCCCATCTCATTACAGAAGCTCTAGCTCATGCTTCATCTGTAGCGATAGCTTACACCTGAGAAGGAATCAGATCTGATTGATATTCAGAAGCCTTGTATGAGTATAAAAAATGGAGATGAAATATTTAAGAAAATGGAAGGATTTAAACTGGATCAAGACACGCATTTAGATAAATGCTAAAAACATTTTAGGAGTTGGAGGGTTGGCTCAGTGCCCAAGAGTACGTCTTCTTGCAGAGGGCACGGGTTCAATTCCCAGGACCCACATGATGGCTCACCATCATTTATAGCTCTAGATTGAGAGATACCCTCTTTTGATCTCCGTGGACACCAGGCATGGATGGAGTACGCATGCTCATGTTCAGGAAAACACTTATGAAATAAATAAATGACAGAATATCTTTCTGTACCGTGTTTGTGAAGTATGTCATATACAGTGACACAAAGAAATCGCTCCCTGGAAAACACTAATGGCAAGCTCAATGCTTCTCAGCTTAAAAAATTAAAGGGACAAGAATACAGCGATGGTCTTAAATAGAGACATCACAAGTGCCTGCTTTGAGTTTTTAAAAATCTAGGAAGTAACTGAATGTCTACCAAACAAAACACCATGAGAAACAAAACCTTAATACTTGCCATTTAGTGAGTGAGCATGGATTAATGGCTTCATTTGAGTCCATGAGCAGAAGGATGTACTTAAAGGTTTTCTTAGTTTTGCTTTGTGCTAACGACTGTACCAGCTATCTTAATTAATTGCTTAAAATCTGTTAATAACCATGTCATCATAGACCATCATGTAAATGAGTTTCATAAAGTAAAATCTGAAGAGTGATCTTGCCATTCATTTATGTGAACTAATTATAATGGAGGAATCATTCTCACAGCAGGTGAAAACTGAGAAAAAGCATGTTTTTTCATGAAAGCAAAACATTTTGAATTTTGACATAAAAAGTTTGAGAAGAAATTGACAGCTTCCCCCTTTTCTGCAAAGCTGAGTATTTTAGGTTTGTTATTTTGCTTAAATTTAAATTAATTTTAATTGGAATATTTGTGAAAAAGATGTAATGGATACTTGCTACCAATTTTTGATGATGATGATGATAATGAAACACACTCAGGTCTATCAGTATAGTCATGAAAAACAACCCTCTGAATGAAGTTATTGTATCAGTAATTCACTATTTAGAATAGTAGTAATAGCAGTGTTACATTCAGGATCAGTGGGTATTTTAAACTAGTTGATTTATTTTAATGCCACTGATTTGTTATAGCTCTAAAAGGAAGAATATGATATATAATTTTATATACAGTTTATAGAGTTAAAGGAACTGCATCTGAATCCCACTTCCCAGATTTTGCTTGACTTTGAGCTGGCTACTTTTTATAACATGGAGCAACAGGACCAGAGTGTTGTGGAGAGAAGCTAGTCTGGGATGTAATGAGCACATCTTGAATGGTTTTTATAGTCACTGCTTTGCAATTGACTAACATTCTCTCTCTCTCTCCTTTCACACTCTGAATATCAATATTTTCTTGTGTTTTAGAATTTTTGGTTGTGAGAGAAAATCCTGTTTGGAAAAATCTGTTTGCCCTACAATGTTAAATGTGTTTAAGAGTGCTTCACTTTGGTAAAGAAAGGCTGTTAAAAATTTGAGGGCTGACTGAGAAGCCAAGGACAATGGCACTGGGTTTTGATTCTACTG
>LOJH01013520.1:3598-22562 GCA_001685095.1 Ellobius talpinus
GAGAGAGAGAGAGAGAGAGAGAGAGAGAGAGAGAGAGAGAGAAGATAGTGGGGGAAGGAGGGAACATAAAAATAAATAAAATCAAGACTGGGAGAAACTAGGGTGAAGACAAGAAAAACAATTCCATCATTGAATTGAGGGAATCTCAGTATTGGGTGTACACTCTAATAGACACCATCTACTGGCTTCCTGCCTCTTTCACACCAGTGCCTTCTGTTTCCTACAGTCAGAAGTAAAGTGAAGCTCTAGCACTTCCCAAGCACTACGAGATGCAATTGTGACAGGCAGAGATGAAAGAGCTGAGCCTGGGGGGGTCTCAGATGTGGAAGTGACTGTGATAAATGATGCTCGCTGAAGCCTCTACTGAGGACTCCTGCAGGCAATGTGACTTGTTCCCATTTGTTTACTGGGGGACTTGCTGAGAATAGAGGGGCAAAATCTCCAGGTTCTCCTGGGCACAAACCCCCCAGGATGTAGGGACAATCACTCTATCAGCTGGGTCTTCATTTCAACCCTCAGCTAACTGCAGGGTGCTGGGTGGCACCTGGACTACTTGATAAGAGAACAGAGCTGCTGGGAAGGCTGGAGTGAAGTGATGCTTGGCTTTCCTTTATGTCTGTAAATAAACGGCTTCAATTTCAGAGAACATACATCTGGAGTGTCGTCCTGCAGCCAAAAACACAGAACCTCATCACGAGGTGACAATGGTATTCAATAGTTTGTCTGTTCACGTGAATGTTCCCTAGGCAGGGCTGTCAGGTGTCCCCGGGAATGACAGCTACTATACTGATGTGCTTAGGCATCCAGGTTCTCAGGTTGGGACTGGGCAGACACAGGGACAGCATCTAGTACTTCTTCTTAAAAGTGATTAATCATAATACCTTTGAACTAGACTTAAAAACAGCAAAATACCAATGAAACAATACAAACACTAACATAGACTCCTAGAATGAGCACCAAAATGAACTTCTGAATGGTTTTATCTTAATTCCACACTGCAGCTAACTAAACTGCCCACTGTGAGTATTTTTAAATGGAGTTAAAGGACTCCTAAGGAAATGAAAACATTTCAGCACGGACTAGCAAGTATTTCCACAAGTCTTGGTGTCCCGAAGATGTGTACTTTACATCCCTGTTTATGTATCTGTCACCATTAATGTTGCTTTCGTTTCAAAAATAAAATGACAAGATCTGAAGGGGCAGTTGGAGCTGCGTGGGAGTGAGGTTTGTTTTTCTCCTCCCAACCTTCTTAGGTTCTGTCTGTAACACTGTGGACTTTGAGGTATCCTCTTACACCCACAGGGATCTCATGTGAATCTCAAGGATGTTCCCAGCTTCCCAGGCCCCTGGATGCTTTTTCTTGTAATCTTTGAAGACTAGCCACAGAGTCTGACTATCATTCACATTCAGGACAGCCCTGAGAAACCTTTGGCCCCTCTCTCACAAGCTGACAGAGAGGAAGCAAGCTGGGAAAATTCAGAATGGCAGGGAGTACGGACAACCAAGCTGTGGTAGTGAGGGCTGTGGAAGGAGGTGGAGTCTTGCTGGCTGTGAGAGGAACTCTGTCTACTACTCAACCCAAACATTTCTACATGACATCAATGAGCGTTAATGATGGAGAGGACAAGTCAGAGCCTCTCCCAAGACCAGTCATGGATGCTATTCTATTGCTTTCCTACATTCCTGAAGATCGTAGCTATAGAGTGCCACTGTACTCATTTGAAAAATAGTTATCTCCCCTTCAAGGTAGAAAAAAATGCTTAGACAGTTGTTCACCAATCTGAGTAAACATACTTGAGCTATGCCCCCCAAGAAAGCAGGAAGGTAGGGAAGGGGCAGTTCTACCTCGTTCTCACTGCATTGAGGGGACTCTGGACATGGAGTTGGGGCCGGATGAAGACACAGAGGAAGAAGCAGGAAACCTGGTTCTGCTCAGTGCTCAAGTTTACAAGCCACAGATTCAACACGTGGCTCACACATGAAATTGACAGACAAATGCCACCATGCTTCAGGGCTGCACAGATGTGTCTCCCTGGCTTGGCTGGGCTCTGCTCTGAGCAGTATGCAAGGCCAAGTGGGGTGTGGCACAGCCAAGACTACTGACATTTTTCAGCCACACACCTGGCACCTTGAGACGCTCTTTGCCTATCACAGCACAGGTCATGAGTTACATGCCAAGCAGATGTCACTTCAGGACTCATCTTGCACCAAGTTTGAACCTTTTAGGAAGTGCTGTAGAGAGGGTCCAGTTTAGCTATAAATGCTTGACTCTGATTGCAGTAGAGTTTCTGATCCACGAGTGACAAGGCTGAAGGGGGAGTTTGCCCAAAGCCATAGCCAAACTGGAGCTCAGTCGGGCTTGGAGGCCAGGGCTCTGAGCACCCCTGCTGTGCCCCATACACTACATCAGGTGGCCAGATGGCCCTTGACATCTGCAGACAGTGGCATGTTCTTACAGTAAGCTGGTGGCCAAGTTGCTTCATATTCTTAGTTGTAAAACATTGAAAGTGCTGAATTTGTGATCCAAACAGAAAGGTAGCCAGCCGCTCCGCATGCTCCCAGACAGTTTCACAACATCGATGCGGGCAGTATTGAGCAGTTCCGCTGAACTGAAGCGCAAGATCGTTTACGGACAGTCAGAACAGCAATAAAGCTGACACACGAACTTGGATCTGCCCTCGATTGATTCTCTCACACACAAGCATTGAGATCAAAGGTCTGCATCTGGAAGCTGATGGAGTAGCTCGAATATTAAGCACTCTAGGTTATTAGACATGATAAAATTACAAATAGACATGATTCTATGTAAAACTATACATACTAAAACTCTGTTACTATCACAGTATAGTTAGTTTGACATGTGATTCATTTAATTAAGAATGAAATATTCACCAAATGAAGGCTGGCTTCAAACACCACAGGAGAGGCCGGGATGCAGCTAAGTGGGAAAGTGCTTGCTTAGCATGTACATATTCAATCGCCAGCACAGCAACACACACACACATATACCACATACACATACATACACACACCCCATATACACATAGACTTATTCACACATACCACATACTCACATACCACACACACATATGCCTGCATGCACCATACCACAAAATGGTCCCTTGGCATGAAGTCTTTGGTTTGTTTGGGAAATTGCCATTACTAACAGAAAGCTACATGTGTGCTAACCCATTTTCAGTGCAGAAAGTCTGTCTGCACTGTCCTGGAGAATACCCTACCTTGGAAAACCAACTTCTATTCCAGGTTATCTGTTTCTTAGGTTCTCCTAGACTCGAATGGCCCCCATTGCAGACACTTGACTGGTAGAGAAGAGGCTCCAGTGACAGGGAGGAGAAAATTGACCTTGAACTCAGGTTCTTGCCAACGTGTTCGCCACCATGGTCCGGTGTCCACTCCATTTGCTGTCAGCCAATACTACAACTGCGAAGGAAAAGGGAACCATGAACATGGAGTTCACCCGTGTTCTCCTAGCCTGGCTAGCCATGTTCCTTGGGAAACAGCAGTCGAGATGTGACAGAGCTGGGTCGAGATTACAGTCGTAAAGACCGAGTATGCCATTGCAGGAGCATGACACCAGCCTGGTTTTGTTCATTGTCAAACTGCCCCTCAGAGTGTTAAAATATGAAAATAGCCTACCTTGACATTTTCACTGGCAAAGGTGTTACACATTGCTGTGTTTCTATTAAACTTATCAGTAAACAGTAAGTGTATTTAAGTATTTTCACAAGTTGTCTGAAGTGTTAATTCACACTGAGATTATTTCTGAAGTTATCTGCAGAATTGAGGTTCAGCACAAAGCCTGGGTAGTGTAATTATCATCACACATACATATTCTACCCACTCCTTTGGCTATCCTTGTAGCTAAAATATATATGTGGATTGGCAAGATGGCTCAGCAGGTATGTGCTTGCTACCAACCCCGAAGACGGGTTTGAGGTAATGAAATATTTGAGGGTGGGCACACCAGATAAGGCTGAGCAAACCACAGGAATGTGAGTTGGGAAAGCAGAGCTAGAACCTGAGGGAGTTTTCTGGCATGAGAAAAAGGAGCTCAAGAGGCTGGCATGAGAAAGAGGGGCTCTAAGAGGCTGGCATGAGAAAGAGGGGCTCTCGGGCATGGTCCCTGAAAGCAGGCTTCCGCTCTGAGAGCACCGGACTGAACCGGGCACGTAGTACAGCCACTGGAAGAGTCCAGCTTCAGGACCACCTCAGCCCAAGGCATCCTGCGACATCCAGTCCTTATGTAGAGCCTGCAAGAAGCCAGGAGCCCAGGCGAGATGCTGACCTCTCCACACTCATGCTTCCAAAAGAATCAAAGGTATCTGTGAACTGGGAATGACCAATGGGAAAAGAATAAATGGCAATTTTTGTCATACTTAAAGATGGACTTTCTGCTGGGCAGTAGTGGCATACACCTTTAATCCCAGCACTCAGGAGGCAGAGGTAGGCAGATCTCTGTGAGTTTGAGGCCAGCCTGGTCAAGAGCTAGTTCCAGGACAGCTAGGGCTATTACACATCACAAACTTGTCTTGAAAAACCAAAAATAATAAAAATAAAAAAAGATGGACTTTCTGTGTTTTGTTAGTACTTTAGTTCAATGGCTATGGCTCTCTGTTGGGTCTGGAAAGAAAAAAAAGACAAGAGGGTTATTATTATTATTATTTTAACTCAATAAAACAGAGACACGGGGTCACTTCCTTAGGGACATGGAAAACCTGTTTGATGTTACATGTTTTATCCTATTCTTTCAAGATTATGATTTGTTCATTCACGCCAGCACTGAGATGGCTTCTGTGCCCCCACATCAGCTGGAGCCTGAGGGGAGGACAAAGTACGTGGCCTGAGAAATCACAGCCTCACCACAGCAAATTGGCTCAACCACAATGGACGGTGCTCTGCATCTTCATTAAATATCTACTGAGCCCTCCCCTGGGTCAGAACATGTGCTCAGGGAGACCTTGTTAAAGGGAGTTCGTGGTCAAGCCACTGTACGACAGGGTAAATTTCAAATTTATTACAGGCGACCACACCGAATGGTCTTCTCACATGCCGTTTGGAAGGTGACAGACATCATTCTGCCCAGCTCTCACCAATATTAATCAAAGCAGAATGAACAGAGTGAATGAAAAGACCTAATCCATGTGGAGGAACTCTGCTCTCCCAGTTCATCTGAAATAACACTAGTGCAGGTGACACAATGCGCATAACTTGGGTTGCACAGTGTCACAAATGTCTGAAATGTCTGAAAGTTTCACCATTGAAAGATCAACTTGAAGTGCTGGGGGGGAGGGCTTTCTCCAAGCCATGCTATCCTTTGGTTGGTGGAGCCACAACTAACAGCCCACCTGCCTAGAGTAGGGCTTCATGGCAGCCAGGGAGCAGGCTCTTCCTGCTACCTCCACTTCCAGCCACACTAGGACTTCCAGGTACCTCAGCTCTGCTGGCCACAGTCCTGTCTCCCCCCACTTGTTTCTCTAGAGCCCCTAATCCATGATCCCTCCTGTGCTGCCCTGCCCACTCACCCTCTGAAGAGAAGCCCTCACTCTCAAGTCCTTCCTTCTCCTCTGGCTCTTTCCAGCTGAGTGGCTGGACTCATGAAGCTGTATTCCGTTTTCCTCCATCCCACTGCTCCTCTGCCTTTCTGTCTTGAAACTCAAAGGTGGGAGACGCTCAGATTCACTCTCGCCAGCTTTTGCTATTGGCAGGCCCACCTGTCTAGTTTGGCCGATGCCCCAGCCTCTTCCCCCAGGAGATTGGTCAAATTAGTGGCTACCTTGCCTGGGAGTGGTTTTATTAACTGCAGAGATCTGTCTTGCAGTCGTAAAGTTCCTACACAAACCTCTAGTTCTTGAACACTAGCTATTCCCACTCCTTAATTACTACCACACCGATGGAACTGAGTACAGAAACTTGAGACACTTGGGGTCTTGTCTAAAACAGGCTCTGTGAACCAGATGTGAGCTCACACATCTGCAGCCCTAGCACGTGGGGGAGGTAGAAACAGAAGGATCACACCAAGTTCAAGGCCATCCTGGCCTACCTAATGCATTCCAGGCCAACGAGGGTTCTATAGCAAGACCCCCCCCACCTAAGAAAACCGATTGATTGGCTGACTGATTGAAAATGAGCTCTAAAATGACAGCTACAGCTGCTCTTCTCTTGGTACTATTGTAAAGGGAATTAACATATAGGCCCCCTTACTTGGGGACAGTAGCTGAGCAATGTTGTCCTCAGAAGCTGTGCAGAAAAGCCTTCTCTCTGCTGGACTTGTTGTCTTTCCCTCCATGGCAGCTGCCTGTGCTGTGCTTTCGTCATCCTGCCAAGGCAACAGTGGTGTTACAGACGACCCACTCCTGCGCTGCTGAAGCTCTGGTCTTCCATTGATTGATCGCTTCCACGTGTGAGCAAGAATTATCAAACCATGCAGAGCTCTGAGGGCAGAAAGGTGAATGGTTTGGTTTGGTTTCTGAGGGAGAGAGACTGGCAAGGGACATTTGGGACTAGGTTTGAAGAACAAATTAAATTTTACCAGATGGGGAAGATGCCTCTCCTGGGGTTGACACACTGTAGGGAGCACATAGCGGAGTGTGTGAGAAAGAGAAAGGAAGATGAGGGGCAGTCTGGGAGGAGAGCCTGTGGTCTGAAAAGGACAGAAGTAACATCTGTAGCTGCAGCAGGTGACACTCATATACAAGAGGAGCTCCCATGAACAGTGCTTAGCCTGAATGACTGAGAGGGAGAAAAAAGAAATGGAAACCCTTCAAAACACACAGGAGAGGCTTGAAAGGGAATTTAGAAACCAGGACGGTGTGCCTCCTCCTTCCTTTACCGGGGCTGTGAAAAGAGACCGTACACTCTGGAGAACAGTGAGCCCTTCTCATTAAGTGTAATTTTAAGGTACTGGTTGTAACCCACTCCTTTTAAAGTGTTCTTTGATGAAGAAAGAGCATTAAGTCTGAAGGACTCATCCACCAGCAGAAGGACGTGAAAACCTTTCCTGCAGGGCAAACCAACCCTTCCTCCCCTGCAGACAAAGCACTTTGGTAATGAGCAATAAAGCTGCAGAGCTGGATAAAACCACCCAGAGCGTTAAGTATTTGATTTGGACAAACACTCCACTCCACTTTTGTACCTTCAAATCCTTGAATTATGGAGAGCAGGTGCATGGCCCTTGAGGAGGTGAGGAGAGGGCTATCAGTGATGTCGATACCTCTGTGTTCCCTACATCCTGAGATTCTCCTAATAACCCAGTGGACAATTGTGCAGCATGGAGCCTGGGCCCTGCAGTCCCACACATGTGTGAGATTGGCAGGGGAAAGGCCAGAGAATGACCACTAGCAAGCTAAGCAGTGGGGGTGATGCTCAATTTAAAATATTTGGGGAGACCATTTCAACCTATTAGGAATAAAGATTCTAATTTAGTCAGGGTTCTCTAGAGAAACAGAACTGATAGAATGAATGAATAAGTGAGTGAATGAATGAATGAAGACAGACAGATAGATAGATAAATAGATAATAGAGACAGATAAAGAGACAGATATGGGATTTATTAGAATAGCTTGGAGACTGGATTCGACTGTTCCATCAATGGCTGTCTCCCAACAGGAAGTCTGGGAACCCAATAGTTGTTCAGTTCACGAAGCTGGATATCTCAGCTGGTCTTCAGAATATACCACAATCCTGAAGGCTATAAATAAAGGGATGAACTTGCTAGAAAGAGTGAGAGCAAACCAGCAAAGAGCAAAAGTAGCACCTTTCTTTTATACCTTTATTTTATAGGCTACCACCAGAGGGTGTGGCCAAGATTTAGGGCAGGTCTTCCCACTTTAAATGATTCAATTAAGAAAATATCTCACAGGTGTACCTAGCAGCTTGCGTTTTGGTTGATTCCAGATGTAGTCGAATTGACAACCAAAAATAGCCATTACAAGTCTACGCCTTATCAAGCTGACACATGACAATATCTTCTTGTGTCATAGTTAATTTCAAAATGAAAACAATAGTTAGTAACCTTTGGGTATATACCCAACAGCTGGATCCTGAGGTAGATTGCTTCCCAGTTTTTTGAGAAATTGCCATACTGATTTCTTGCTTGTACAAGTTTGCTCTCCCAACAGCAATGTTGCCCTTACTCCACATCCTCTCAAGCATAAGCTGTCATTGGTGTTTTTGAACTTGGCCATTCTGATTGGTGTAAGATGGAATTACCCAAAGGATGCTCCATCATACCACAAGGACATATGCTCAACTATGTTCATTACAGTATCATTTATAATAGCCAGAACCTGGAAATAACCTATGCCACCCAACTGAAGAATGAATAAAGAAAATGATGCGGAATATATCATCAAAATGATGTGGAATACAATGGAATACTACACATCAGTAAAAAAATGACATCTTGAAATCACTAGGCAAATGGATGGATCTAGAAAAAACCATATTGAGTGAGGTAACCCAGACGCAGAAAGACAGATAAAATTATGTACTCACTCATAAGTGGCTTTTAGAAATAAAGCAAAGAAAATCCAGCCTACAGTCCACAACCCCAGAGACCCTAGACAACAAAGAGGACCTTAAGAGAGACATACAAGGATCTACATAAGAAGGAGAAAAAGACAAGATCTGAGTAAATTGGGAGCATGGGGGGTCATGAGAGAGGGTAGAAGAGGAGGAGAAGAAAGGAGTGAAGAAAATCATGTAGTTCAATAAAAACAATAAAAAAGAAAGAAAACAATAGCTAGGTCATAATTACACCTAACATGATACAACAACCCCAAATACAATCACAAATGCATTATATGTTTAATCAGTTCACAATTATGCCTACCATGGTATAACTATCCCTGTACAACTACAAACACATTATATATTTTAGAAAAAGTGGCACTATCCCTTGAGGGACATTCTTTAATATTATAAAACTTAATATGATAACCACTAATATTATCTTAACTGATGTTATAGTACATGATAAAGAACTCGAGGAAAGAAAATGCAAATGTCTGGACAAACACATGCTTAACAAAATATGACAGAAACACTCATGGCAATTATAATCTTGTTTCTGCATCTGGTCCTATTAGCTAGTGCTTCCGACTGCCTTCCTCTACTACCCATCCTGCATTTCCTCCACCCTCAGCAAGCCATCATCAGGTTTTGGTTCTTTCCATGGAGTGGCCACCCATAACTTCATTCCTGAAGCGTCTGTGCCCTTTGTCACCCTGCCTGGATTAGGTTGTATTTTCCCATTGAATTTTAATCGCAGGACATGGCAGTAGCACCAAGAGACCCCCTAAAGGGTCTCCTGCACTCCAGACGTAACCTTTCTTGCCTCCATTATGAAGAAGCAATTCATTTTCTGCTTGGCAATCTGAATCAATCACTGTTATTCCTTCCTTAACCTGCTGGCATCACAAGCCTAAAGTGGCCAGGAGGAAGTCTGAGTTTCCAGTCCAATGAAATGTCCATTGTGACTCCAGGCAGAAGTGTGACCCACTCTGGAATGAAAACTTCCAGTCCACTAGAACTTCTGGTCACAGGACCAGAAAAAAACTTTCCTAGTGGGTCACTAAGGGATGATTGCAAGAGGAACCACTCTTGTGCACCCCTCGATTCCTCACTATGGGAGAAACTGTAGCATATGTAGGATGTTGATTCACAGCATATACTGCCTTCTGGAGAACCTGCCCCAGCCCTCCATGTGGACACTTTGACCCTAAAACTATGCCTTCAAAAGGCCATTCCATTGTCCTCTTGAGCTAGCTGCCTCAAGATGGTGCAGAACAAGGTAAGACCAGTGGATTCCACGGCCATGGCCCAGTGTGGCTCTTCTCTAGCTGTGAGGTGAGTTCCTTGGTCAGAAGCAACACTGTGAGGACTACCATAACAGTGGATAAGGTTTCTGTAAGTCCACTATGGTGGTCTGGGCAGAGACATATGCAGAAAAGGAAAATCCACAACCATGCTTCAGTGAGGATAAAGTGCTGTCCTCACCACAGAAGTGGTCCAAAGTAGCCAAGGTCTCTGGCTGGTCACCCCAGGGAATGGTGCCACATGGGGGCTTCAGGGTTAGTCTCTGCTGTTCATAGAACTGGCACTCAGCAGCAGCTGTAGCCAGGTCAGCCTTGGTGAGTAGACGTTCATGTTGGTGAGCTCATGCACATCCTCCATCTCTGCAACCATGGCCACTTGGCTCATGGACCCACTGGGCAATGACAAGAATGGCTACAGAATGAATCTGACTGTCTGTAGAATGGGTCATCCTATCTACTTGGTTACTGAGCTTCTCTTCTGCTGATGTTACCTTTTGATGTGCATTTACATGGAACACAAGTATCTTCACATCTTTTTACCATTTGTAGAGATCTATCCACATACTTCTCCACCAGTTTCCCAACCATGCTCTTTTCAAGTCCCCACACCACTGAGCCCCAAAAGTTTCACTGAGGCCCTTGAATTTGGTCAGATTTATTTCCCGGCCTCTGGTGTGGCATACATTACCAACAAAGCGGTTGCTATTTCCTGCTCACTTAGTCCAATAAGCATAAAGCCATCAATATAGTGGACCAGGGTGATATGTTCTGGAAGAGAGAGATGATCAAGATCCTTCAAACTAAGTTGTGACATTAAGGTTGAAAAATTGATATATTTACATAAAACCGTAAAGGTGTACTGCTGGCCTTGCCAACTGAAAGCAATTTGCTTCTGGCAGTCCTTATGGACAGATACTGAGGAAAAGACATTTTCTAGGTCAATAGCTGGTACCATGTACCAGGAGATGTGTTAATCTGATCAAGTAAGGACACCACATCTGGTACAGCAGCTGCAATTGGAGTCACAACTTGATTAAGTTTCCAGTAGTCAACTGTCATTTTTCCACCATCCATTTGCCTTCTGCACTGGCCAGATGGGAGAGCTGAGAGAGTGGCGAGTGAGATGTGGTGGGAGCCACCACCCCTGCATCTCTCAAGACCTTGGTGGGGCCACTAATTTCTAGAGTTCCTCAGTGGATGCAATATTATATTTTACTCACCGTTTTCCCTGGTAACTCGACGGCTTCCATTTGGCATTTCAGCCATAATAACCCTCATTCCACAGGTCAGGGAATCAGTATGGGAGTTTTGTCAACCTCTAAGTCTATGTATCTATCCCACTAATACAGTTTGTAACTGTGGAAATAATCACAGGAAGAGTTCGGGTTTTCAGGCCAAGAGTCCCTTGAATGAAGGGATGCCCAGGTTCCACTGAGGAAGGACTTTGACAAAAATCTCTAAGAGTTTTGAGTTTTATTGTTTGCCTTTCTCTGGACACTGGCACCCAGTAGACCTACTGTGAGGTGGACTTCAGCAAAAATTCAGTAACCACCTGGCCTCCGTGAGCACCTACTTTAACTGGAGGGCCACCGTGCTTCTTGGGACCTCCTGGAGTCAGTGTCAGTTCTGAACCAGTATTCAATAGACTCGGGAAAGCCTCATTGCTTCCTTTCCCCATTGTACAGTTACCCTTGCAAAAGCCCATAGGTCTCTCTGGGAAAGGACCGGAGAAAGGCAAAGAGTAAAATTCTTGGGTATTTTATCAAGGTTCTTCCTCAGGGGAATCTGGCTGCCCCTTCATTCAAGGGGCTCTAGGTCTGCAAACTAGCCCAAGTTTGGAAATTGATTTATGAGTTGAGATTCTCTCTTGCCATTATCCAATGTGCCTATCTAATTTTTTTTTAATTTTCCCACTTATACAGAGCAAACAAAAATTCAGTAGGCATCTTATCTATTTCATGCTTGGAAACACCATGATTGATTAGCTAGTACCAAAGTTCCATATGAGTCATACCAACATAAAAGTCATTTTAATTGTGTTGCCTATTATAGGTCAGGACATTATGGACATTGTTTTGCTTATGCTGCCCATTATGATAACTGTACACCTTGAAAGAAAACTATGTGAGCTTCCATAGTAAGCCTAGAATCTCCACTCAGTGGGCCTGGATCAATAAAGTCAACCTGATCCAGTTTTATGTTTCTTCCATTATCCTGTACCTTAAAATCCATTCCCACACATATTCCCCCAGACTTCTGCTAGGTAAACTCATTAAGCCCCTTAGTGGTGCAGCATCACCTCTTCATGGACTACACTTTCTATCTCCCCTCTAGGAGCCTGCTTAACCTTAAGTCTGGTCTAGAGGCAACTACTGGTGGGCCCTAGGGCACATCAGTATTGTCTTCCTGGGTAGCTCCTTCAGGGGAAGTCACTTCTGGTATAGCAGACGATGAGGCAAAGGCTTAAAAGGCAACATTTCAGACTGTGGGGTTGGAGGTACATCGTTTGCTGAGGCTGGGGATACTATTTCCTCAGGTGAGATAAACCCTTGAGAATCCGAGGGTTCAAAGTTCTTGTCCATGGTGGGGTCCTCCCACACAGCTCCATCTCAAGCTATTGGGTAAATACCATTCTTTATGCTTACTTTAACTGCCAGCAGCCCCTGAGGCCGAGGCTTGAATTTTAGCTGTAATTCAGTCAAGCTTATAGTGAGGGCTTTCCTTCTATTTTCCACAACTTGAGCTCTGAGGCTGCTCAAGAGAAGATTCTCTTCCAGGGCACACTTAGAAACCTGGAACTGTTTACGCAAACCTGAAGCTGGTCAAATTTTATCACCAAGTTCATTTCCTTTATCACTGTATTCTGAGATGCTAGAAATTGGCTAATTTTTTTATCATGAGCTCATTCTTTTCCTTTGTCAACTTATTCAGAGATGCTAGGAGCAACCAAACAGCATTGATATCTTTCACAAATTGTCAAAAGTTTACACAGAGAGTCAACAAATCCCTTGCTTCTCACAATAGGTGAATCATGATAATCAAATGCATTTGTCTCAATGAGTTTATTAAGTAGCTCACTGTTGCGATATTTTATTCGTGCTATAACAAATAAAGCTTGCCTGAGGGTCAGAGTGTGGAGCGAGCCACTAGTTATTCATAGAGGCCAGGCAGTGGTGACACACACCTTCTAATCCCAGCACGCAGGAGGTAGAGGCAGATAGGTCTCTGTGAGTTCACGGCTTCCCTGAGCCTGGACTGATCCTGTCTCAAAGAGAAACAGAGCCAGGTGGTGGTGGCTCACACCTTTAATCCCAGTACTTGGGAGTCACATGCCTTTAATCCCAATACTAGGGAGGTAGAGACAGAAAGGGATAGGGCTGGGCAGAGAGAGAAATATAAGGCAGGAAGACACAGGCACTAAAGACGTTCAGTCTGAGGATTTGTAGAGACAGGATACTGCATTCAGTCTGAGGAGTCATGGAGACAAAATCTTGCCCTCTTTTGTCCAAAGAGTCAGTGGAGGTAAAACGTCTCTCTAGTGGCTGGCTCCTTTACTTATCTGATATTTCAACATTTACCTCGATATCTGACTCTGGGTTTTTATTAGTAAGACCAGTTAGAATTTGCTCTGCAGTTCACAGCACAGGTGTTTAGTACTATCCAAGCTTAGGGGAGAGGCTTTAGTAACTGTAAGTTTCAGCAAATTGGAAAGCCTGTCCCAGATGCTTTAAAAATTCATCTGTATAACGCTTGTTGCTCAAAACCTACTCCTGGTACTAAAATCTCTATTAGTCAGGATTCTATTGAGAAGCAGACCTGAGAGAATGAATATGTATATAAACAGAATTTATTAGAGAGGCATATAAACTGGCGTCCAACTGTTCCATCAACAGCTGTCCAAGAATCCAATAGTTGTTCAGTCCACGAGGCTGCATATCTCAGTATTCACCTGAGTCCTGAAGAAGTAGGACCTAATGCCAATGAAGGAATGAACTTGCCAGCCAGGGCAAGGGCAAGCAGGCAAAGAACGAGAGCTTCCTTCTTCCATGTTCTTTATATAGGTTGCCAGCAGAAGATGTGACCCAGAGTTAGGGTGGGTCTTCTGGCTTCAAATGAGCCAATCAAATAAATGCCTCACATGTGTACCTAGCAGCATGGGTTTGGGCCACTTCCAGATGTAGTCAAGTTGACAGCGAGGACTAGCCATCACAGATTCTGACTCTGAGGTTCGTATCACCTGCTTTTACCCTCACTTTTTTAAAACTCTCACCGTTGGACCAGCCAGACGACGACTCTGTAGGTAAAGGAGTCTGGCGGTAAGCCTGATGATCTGCATTCAACCCCCTCAGCTCCTTCAACTCAAGTAACAGAAAGAAAGCCCTTACTCAGATAGCTGTCTTCAGACTTCCATACTCAGGNCGCACACACACACACACACACACACACACACACACACACCCCGCTAAATAAATAGATAACTAAATAAAATGTAAAAACAAATTTAAAACCAACCCCCATAGCTAATGAAGAGACCAGCATGTAGGGCCCTTTCTGTACCAGCATCTCCCTTCCATCTGTGTACCCGTTCCTACTCCAAATGTCACAGAATTCCAGGCTGTCACTCTTCAGCATTGTGTCCATAAGCCTGTATTTCTCATCTTTGTGTAGCCTCTTTCTGTCTTGTTTTTATGGGGGAGGAGGTGGAAGGCTGTCTACTGCCCTGCTAACTTAAGTGATTAGTTCAAATGAGATTAGCGACTTAATACTGCCCTCTTCTGGTTGGTACAGAAACATCGCATCCCTTTTTCTCCTGACTTCAGCCATATTGTCAAGTGGTCAGAATCAATGTACTGGGGATTGAAATTTAAAATAACCATTAAACCATCTACCAATGGAAAATTTAGAGTTTCTGGAAAACTCTAATATAGCATTAAATTCTGATAACCCCTTGTAAAATGTATAGAAGGGTTTACCTCACTCCAAGTCATTCATTACAAATGGTTCCTTCCAGGTGTATTTGACATATCTGTATATGTAGACTACATGTATATACATACACATTTTATATTTTTATTCACGTATCTCTTGCCCATTTTTCCCCATATAATGATATAACGTGTGTCTTACTTAGGGTTTTAGAGACACTATGGCCAAGGCAACTCTTCTAAGGGAAATATTTAACTGAGGGGATGACTTAAAGCTTCTGAGGTTCAGTCCATTATCATGGTGGGAGATGGTGGCGTGCAGGCAGACATGGTGCTGGAGCTGAGAGTCCTACATCTTGGTAGGCAAGCAACAGGAAGTGAAGTAAGGCACTGGACATGGTTTGAGCATGTATGAGACCTCAAAGCCTGCATCCACAGTGACACACTTCCTCCAGCAAGGCCACACTTAGTCCAACAAGGTCACACCTCCTAATAGTGCCACTCCCTTTGGGGCCCATTTTCTTTCAACCCACCGCATTCCACTCTGTGGTCCCAAAGGTTTAAGCTATATCATAATGCAAAAATGCATTCATTCCAATTACAAAAGCCCCCCCAGTCTGTAACAATCTCAAACTTGCTTAGAAGTCTAAAGTCCAAAGTCTTCTGAGATCCATGCTATCTCTCAAGTATAATCCTCTATAAAATCAAAATCAAAAAAACAGATCACATTCTTCCAACATATAATGGCATGGGATGTACATTACTGTCCCGAAACATAGGGAAGGGAGCATAGTGAGGAAATAATGGACCAAAGCAAGACCAAAAACCAGCTGGGCAAATTCCAAACTCTGCATCTCTGTGCCTGATATCAGAATGCTCTTCAAATCTCCAACTCCTTTTAGCTCTGTTAACTGCAGCATACTTCTTTCTCTTGGGCTGTTTCCATGCCTGTTAGCAACTTTCCTCTGAAGTATCCCAGCTATGGTATCTCCGACATTTTGGGGTCTCCAACACAATTCAGGTTTCAACGTCACAGCTTCACACAATGGGCTCTCTGGGTCTCCGTTCATCAACACTCCTGACCTATGCCTGCCTTCAGTGGCTTTCCTTAGTCATGGAGAAAGTTTCCATAATGCTTTTCTTTTATCTTTGACTCTAAAGTCATAACCATATGGCTGAAGCTGCCAAGTTCTGCTACTTGCTGGGCCTAGACCATGGCCCTCTCGTTTAATTACATCTTCACCGGCTTTTTGTTCTCCATAGCTTCCTTCACTGCCTAAGCTTGGTTGTTCTGAAACTTGCTTTGTAGACAAGGCTAGCCTCAAATGCAGAGATCCACCTGTCTCTGCCTTCCAAGTGCACGATCACACCTGGCTCTAAGCTTTCATTTAATTCCTTTTCACAAGTTGGAAACCTAGCTGGGTGGGATCTTTCCCTGCAGCTGCCTCTTGCTCTATTCTATTCCTCTGTTTATCTCCTTGCTCAGCTTTATCCTTTTCATTATAAATCTCTACTAGATTTATGACTAATAAGCACTGGGTAGAGTCTATCCTAGGCTGTTTTGAGATTTCCTCTGCAAAATGGAATTAATACAAAACTCTTCACTTTAGCCTCAAGCAGACTCTTCAGACACGTGCAAAAAGTATCCACATTCTTCACCAAAATATCACAATAATGATATCTAGGCCACATATTCATATTCTTCTCCTCTGAAACCTCTTGAGCAAGGCCCCCACAGTTCATCAAATCACACTCAGTACTGCTGTCTTCCATGCTTCTACTAGGATGGCCCATTAGGCAGCACTCAAAGCATTCAACTGCTTTTCCTATCCACACTCCCAAGGTCCATATTCCTTCAAACAAAAACATGATCTAGCCTATCACAGCAATACTCGTCCCTGGTACCACCTTCTGTCTTAGTTGGGGTTTCTATTGCTGTGAAGAGACACCCTGACCAAGGCATCTCTTAAAAGGAAAAAAATTTAATTGGGGTGGTGGCTTATGGCTTCAGAGGTCTACTCCACTGTCATCATGTTGGGACATGGCAGCACTCAGGCAGACAAGGTACTGGAGCTGAGAGTCCTACATTTTGATAGGCAGGCAACAGGAAGTGAACTGAGGCATTGGGCATGACTTGAGCATATATGAGACCTCAAAACCCACCCTCACAGTGACGCACTTCCTCCAACAAGACCACACCTATGTTATACTTCCTAATAGTGCCATTCACTTTGGGGGTCATTTTCTTTCAAACCACCACAATGAATATAACCTCTCATCTTGTGACATCAACTATTTGCTCATTCATTTTTGTTTTATGGTGATATTTCATTGTAAGTGCTCTGTAATCTATTTGACCTGTGCTCTGTCGATAACATTTAGTGTTTATTATGTGAATAAATAACTCAATAATTCATAGACAACATAAATTATTTGTGCTAATTAATTGAGATGTCCACTGGTCACCTGGATAGACATTGCCACACACTGAGATACATCTCAGCCACCAACAGATGAGATGCTCTCCCTTAACCCCTGGGCTCAGCTTATTATAAAATGAATTGATCTTTCTCAGTCTCAAATGAGAGTATTTTCTACTAGATCAACTTGAAACTCTCACATTTAGTGAATTAATACTGGGTTTCCCTCCATTTTTATTAGATTGTTAGACTTTTTTACAGGTTTATGAGAAATCTTTATAGATTTTACTGTTTTATATTATTATGTGCCTGGCACAAGTTACGGTTTACAGTAAATATAAAACACAAAAGCTCTCTTATATGAACAATGGAAATATTTCAGTTGTGACCTTGTATATCACTTATTGAAAGGACAGTATGCTAGATTTGTCCAGCTAAACACAATATATTACTAAAATGAATTTCACCTTTTACCCCTTACCCTGACTATAGAGCTGGAGAATGTGTTTAGTGCTAACTGTCTTGCATTCGCACCTCTACTGGGTAGCAGAGCTTCAACCAGCAGGAGTTTCAATTCTTCGTCAAGTTTGTTAACATGTTTTATATTTACAATGTTGTATCATATTCATGAGTTCTTATCCTGCTATGTGGGTTTGCTTCCCAGGGAACACCAACTGTTGGCATCTACTTTGTTCTGTGTATATTGTTTATCTACATGTAATGTCACATGACACCTTTTAACTTCCTGTGTGTTCTTTCCACTCACTTTTTCCCAACCCTGCTTCCCATTCAGTCATCCATGCTCCTGGCAAAGCCAAGACTCCTGTGTCAAGTCTCCATGTTGGCCTCCGTGTCTCTGGCTATTTTCTCACTCTCCCTGGGTTCTGCTGTCACAGGGTTGTTTCCTATGAAGTTGCATCTAGGTTGCTTCACCCATTTATATATATATATATATANGTTTTTCTCATAACCCTTTCTTGACCACTTCTTTCCACCTGAAGTCACTCTTTTTAGTATCTTTATGTAGAGCCCACATGGGTCCATGGGTCCCTTTTAGTTTAATCACCATGGAGTAAAGCTTTGAGAAACAGCTAATATTAATAATAGAATTACATCATTCCCACTTCCCTTTCTTCCTTCAAGACCCTCACCTGTTCTCCAGCCTCTCTTTAATGTGACGTGAACCAGTTGTTTCTAAAAGACTTCTATGATAAAGAAGCTCCAGTCATGTTCTACCTGGCAGAAATCTTTCTTGTGAAGGGAGATAGTGGGTGTTCTAGCCTTTATTTTTCTATAGCCAAATGGTCTCAGAACTCTGAGTCACTCCTAGAGCAAAGGAACTTGCTGCTCTCTGGCACATTACAGCCAACTTCATCTTACTTTGTTTTCCTAGAAATCTTTCCAATGATGTTCAGGAATGTACCCCTTCAGCTGGCAAGCCGTTCTTTCCAGAGAACAAGGACTAGCAAAGTACAGCCACCAACTCTCTGCTTATTTATAGTAGTAGTTTTATGGGACTGCATCCTGCCATCTTTTTAGCACAACAGTGGCAGTTAGGTTGTCATGGTGTAGACTATATGTCCCAGAAAGCAAAAATACTTACCACCTAGCTATTTCAGAAAAAAAAAAAAAACCACTAGCTCCATTGAAAATACTGGGTTTCTATTTCGGTACCTGGCTTGGAATGGTGCCAGAGATGGAGGCATGAGCTGTGATACTTCAGAAGGAAGTTCAAGAGTTCCTCAAAAAACAGCTATCAGGAGGTCGATAAGACTGCTCAGTG
>LOJH01013521.1:0-17194 GCA_001685095.1 Ellobius talpinus
CACACTAACACACACACACATGAAGATGTATAACACACACACTAACACACACACCCACATGAAGATGTATAACACACAGACTAACACACACACATGAAGATGATGTGTAAAACACACACTAACACACACACATGAAGATGTATAACACACACTAACACACACACATATGAAGATGTATAACACACACACTAACACACACCCCCCCACATGAAGATGTATAACACACACTAACACACACACATGAAGATGTATAACACACACACTAACACACACACACATGAAGATGTATAACACACACACTAACACACACACATGAAGATGATGTGTAAAACACACACATACCACACACATACACACACACACACATGAAAAAGAAAAGAAGACAGAAGTAGAGAGCCCCTTGGTGGAGGTATTAGAGCTGGGATTCAACAGCAGGTTCTGGTTGAATTGGGGACACCAAGAGACCTTTCTGACTCAAAATGAATGACAGGCTGAACTGCCCACTTCACCTTGGAGCCACTGGCAGCTCCCAGGCACATCTGGCCCAGTAGTCCACACTCAAGTGAAGGTCACCTTTATGCATGCTGTGTCACATACCCTCCTCAGATGACACTGAGTACACATCCACCCCCCCACAGTGCCCCCATAGCCACCCAATGGCCACCATTGTCATCATTAATCTCCTGAGCACCCAAGGTTAGCCAGGCTTTGTGTTTTGTCCTCTCTCATCTTGTGTCATTCTTGCTCCCAAGAGGACCATGTCCCCATGTAAAAATTCAAAAGTAAGATAGCTAGGAGAGCCCTATATTCAGGCTATAGAATGAGTTGGGGAGGGAAGCCCTTCTTCACCCCACGGCTTGAAACAACAGGCAAGACTCACAGACACGTGATATTCTTCTGGGGACTCAGTTTAGCCATCCATCAAACAAGGGGTAGAATGGGGGTAGAATTTTCCAAATGTCGCCATGTGGGTGGCACAACCATAACCACTTTTTGTTTTGTTTTTATTTTTTTGAGACAGGGTTTCTCTGTGTGACAATCCTAGCTGTCCTGGAACTATTGTGTTAATGTGGAATCCCTCTGTATGCTTGGATATGTTTTATTACCATTGGTTAATAAAGAAGTTGCTTTGACCTATGGTGGAAGAGAAACCTCCAGGCTGGTCTTGAACTCACAGATATCTGCCTACCTCTAAGTCTTGATATTATAGGTATGTACCACCAACACCCAGCTTATGCCACCAGTGCCCAACAACTTTCACCATTTCTACCAACCATACAAATAACATTTTGTTTGGACACTGTGAGTGTGTTTGTGTTTGTGTGTGTGTGTGCAGGCGAGAGGTTATTTTCAGCTATCTTCCTCAGTTGCTATTCTCATTGAACCTGGAGCTCACTGTTTGGCTGGACCAGTGAGTCCCAGGGATCCTCCTGTTTCCACCTCCCCAGTGCTGGGATTACAAGGGCGTGCCACAACATCTTGGGTTCTGGGTCTTGAACCATGTTTGCATGGTAAGCACTTTGCCCATCTAGCTGCTGTCCCAGCCCCAAGTCATGTTTGTTTTGGCTTTTTGTTTGTTTTTCTGCAATGCTGGGATGTGCTGGGAAAGTACACTGCACCCCAGCTCTTAGACCTTTCTTTTGATTGTCTCATTCTGACACTTAAGCATCTGCCTGAGCCTCCTTCTCAGCAAGTTTAGACTTGGTATCACTGACATAGACTAAATACATACATGGCAATTAAACCAAAGCACGTTCATGGGCCTCTAAATCTATCTTCATGGCGCTGGTGGTCCCTGGTCATTCCTCAAGAAGCAAGGAGAAGGAGGACCCTTCAAGATAAGGACCACATCTGTCAATCACCTGGCACTTGGACGGATGCCCAGAAGTCCCCCCTCCTCCTAATTTCTCCCGAGAAGAAACAAACTCCTGTTACTTCCACATAGTTTAGATAAAGCTTACTCTTCTTGTGTGTAGGGGAGGTTGAGGCAGGATTTCTCTGTGTAGCCCTGGCTGTCCTGGAACTCGCTCTGTAGCCAGGCTGGCCTTGAACTCACAGAGATGCACCTGCTGTGCCTCCTAAGTGCTGGGATTAAAGGTGTGCAGCACCACCGCCAGGCTTAGATAAAGTCTACTCTTAAGACATTGCACTAAAATGACATTTTACAACAGCATGAAAAGGGAGATGATGAAATTAAGGCTAAATGACGATGAGGCTAGAGAACCAAGGCAAAGCAAAATGAGTCCACAGAGGGACTACAGCTCTCAAGTGCTCCCTGGAACAAACAGTACCATAGACTGGGATTCCCAGCAGTCAAAGCAAGAAAGAAGACATGAATTGTTTCCCTTTTATTCTCATCAGCACGTGACGTGGAGCAATGTCATCACCAATGTCCCTAAAGCAGCAGTGCTCAACCTGTAAGGTGTGATCCGTTTCTTTTTTTGCGGGGGAGGGAGGGTGTTCACATATAATATCCTGTATATCAGATATTTACATCACAATTTGTAACTGTAGCAAAATTACAGGTATAAAGTAGCGATGAAGTAGTTTTATGGTTGGGGGGTCACCACAACATCAGGGACTGTATTAAAGGTCACAGCATTAGGAAGGTTGAGAACCACTGCAAAGTGAAGATGGTTGTCGGTCTCTGAGGCTGCTGACCTGGCAGCAAAATGATAGCTGCCCTGATCTCCATCACCTATACATATGTGACTCCCCCAAAGAAAGCCCATCTCCTACATTTGTGATGCTCCCCCCAAAAAATTCGATCAGGTTATTCTCTTTCTCAAAAAAATAGGATGCCATCCTCTTACCTACAGAATGACATTGAAAAAAAATCGCAGCTTGTGTTCCAGCATTTCTTTGAATTAAGCCAAAAGTAAATGCCCGAATCCAAATTCGGCTCTCCTACCATGCCCCTGGGCAGGACACACAGCCCCTCTGAGTCTCCACAGCCTTATTTCATTTCATAAAGACGCAAAGAGGCCTCGTGTCCATGCCCAGGATGACAGCGTGCTGAGTCTAATGACTAGAAGCTGGTGCCTGCGTCAGGCGCATCTGGTGCCTCCTTGATCCTGCAGCCTATGTTCCTGCGGGAGCTTCCGTCTGGCCGCAGCCTCCCTTTCTGTCTACTGAATTCCCAGCACACTTCTGGATCAGGTTCAAGTGCCACTTGAACTGGGGATAGCCTCTGATTTCTCAATCAAAACAACCCATTCCTTGCTCTCTTTTCTCACAGCATAGAATTAAACAATCCACCAACACAGGAAATACTGGCTGGTGTCTCACAGTGGAGGCCTGCCTCCTACTAGGAACTTATCTAATTAGAAAGATGCCTTTTGATCAGTAAATTTTAAAAAAGCACATCTAAAAATTTTTAATTACAATTTTATTTATTTTATGTGCACACATGTGTATACACACACACACACACACGAGCTTGTGTTTGTGCATCTACCATGGTGTGCTTATGGAGGTAAGAGAACAACTTGTGAAAATCGGTTCTCTTGGATTTGATGCCCAGGACTCACGTGAGCTGTCAGGTTTAGAGGCCAGTACCTTTACTTGATGGGCTATCTTGACACCCCAGGGTAGTTTTCTTTTTTCTTCTTTAGTGAAGCAGAGTAGAAGCAGAGTGTGCATGGTGTGCATGACACCGCTTTTGATTTAGTTTTTGTATATATAACATACAGTATGTTTTCCCTTCATTCTTTCTGCTTTCCTGCCTTCTTTCTTTTTTTGTGTGTGATGCCACTATTGAGCCCACAGCCTAGATTGTGCTAGGTAATTGCTGTACCAACTGACCTCCACACCCAGTCCATGAAGTCATTTTCTTACTGGGCCTTGTAGCTCCACAAGTCTGAATGCCACAGCACTCAGCCTGGGCTCCTGAAGGGTGAGGACTTACCCTGGGTCACCTCTGTCGCCACTGTTTAATGCAGATCTTGACACATATCAGCTGCTCAATTAGTACTTCTTCAAGTGAGCCGGAAAGTTTGGAAATCAGAGGACGACGCTCATAAACGTAGTGCAGGTGCCTGCTCATGGGTCAACCCCGCATTCTGCCATAACTTCCCAGGGACCCTCTAGACATAGTGGGATGGCAAGCCTTAAATGGAGCCTTGAGATTGAGGCTACTGGATGTGAACAAGAGAAAGTGCCTTAGTCCCTGCTTGCCTGAGACTCACCATGAAGCTTAGAAAGTGGGAGTGATGGGGGGAGGTGGTGAGGAGAAGAGCCAGTTTCCATCTGATGCAGCTCTCCTCACTGAGCTTGCTGACAGTGAACCCACACACTCTCGAGTTCTCCTGACTCACACTTGTGCTTACACGCCGGCCCATTTCTCTTCATCTCCTAGGTGGGAACGCAGAGGCCCAGCATGGAATTGAGGCCTGGAACAGACCCTCTGAGGTCAGACCCTCTGAGGAGGAGACTGGAGCCAGAGGCCAGCTCCAGGGTTTGCAGATATGCAGAGAAGGGCAGTGGCCAGCATACCTGTCCCTTGCTCTTCTATCTCTGGGTTCCAGGGTCCCTAGCTGCAACTCTCCAGTGCCTTGACTGTGCAATGGCAGGTGAGGACTAAGAGACTGGCGGGCCTAGTTTGCATCTGTGCCCTGACAATCCCTCAATCATTTTGAACCTCTCTGGGACTGGTGGCCCTTTTGGCAACTAGATTATAACACCCCTCTTCTTGTCTTTGACTGGGAGGCTTGAATGAGGCAAGATGGACACCCAGGAAATGTTCATGATGTGTGCCCTTCCTTCTCTCCTCCACCTTCCCACAAATCCTTTCCTTCCACCTCAGCGATTTCTCCCAGATAAAAAATAGAAGCCCTCGGTCCATATCTTCTTCTCAGACACCTGCAGTGTCCAAACTCCCCCAAGTTTTTGTAAGTTGGATGACATTCATTTCAGTAAGCTTTTTGTCCATCTAAGTCCCTTGTCACCTCAGATTCCAGATGACTGAGGGCACGTGTGTATGGACACATATGAACATTCATGCTCTCTCTTCAGCCATGGCTTCCACACATCCTCCTTGTAAACCCCCAGCTCCAAATCCCCTCCCAGATCTGCACAGTTGGAAGCGTCTGGCTGTGTGAGTTCTGTACACAATGTACCAGTTCTTACCTGTCTCCACATGGACCTGTCTGACTCCCGCATATAATGATGGTGCTCCACACACAAGAACCAGTTCCCGACTCTCAGTAAACCAGGCCTTCATGCGCATGCGCTGTGGATGGCTCTGGCCAGAATCGGCCGAGCATGTTGTGTTCCACAAGCTGGCATGGCACACTCATGGCCTGTCACACGGTGGATCTTACCTAGAAGATTCTTGAATAGCCCACAGCATCCAGGAGAATTTTTAAATCTGGGTCCGTTAGACAATTGAGGGAGTGTTATAAGACCAAAACAGGTAGGCAAGGCAACGAGGGACAGCGGCTGGATGACCTTGAGTGAGGCCTTTCTCTTCAGTGGGAGGCACAGTAAAATTCTGAAGTCTATAAATATGACTTTTAAAAAGCTAACTTTCTCTCTGAAAAGAAAACTAGGGCAAGAGGAGCTTTTTCAAGCAATGCTCATCCTGCCTGAGAGTTTTTTATGTGTGTGCTGACAGTTGAACCCAGGACCCCCCACTTGCAAGGTACCTCCTTTACACAGTGATACCCAGCCTCTGAGATGCTTAACTCTCCCTGCCCCATTAAATATGGAAACTTGTAGGTAGAGAAGGGGCAAAGGAATCTGAGGTCGTTTGATCAGAGGTCCCCAGCTGTGACCTACTTATGCCTCTCATTATGCTGCTCTTAGCACAGCTATAGACCAGGCCTTGGGAATTCATCTAACCAAACTAAGCAAGGATTTCTCTATCATGGCAGGTTTTTCCCAAGGACAGGAGACCTCAAGTGGACAGGGCCACTCAAGTGGACAGGGCCACTTGAGGAGGGAGGAGCCGTGTTGACAAACTGCCTTGCATTCCAACCCAAACTGCCCTTCATCCCATCACAAACACCCTGCATCCCACCACAAACTGCCCTGCATCCCATCACAAACTGCCCTGCATCCCATCACAAACTGCCCTGTATCCCATCACAAACTGTCCTGTATCCCATCACAAACTGTCCTGTATCCCATCACAAACTGTCCTGCATCCCATCACAAACTGTCCTGGGCACCACAAACTGTCCTGCATCCCATCCCAAACTGTCCTGCATCCCATCCCAAACTGTCCTGTATCCCATCACAAACTGTCCTGTATCCCATCACAAACTGTCCTGTATCCCATCACAAACTGCCCTGTATCCCATCACAAACACCCTGCATCCCATCACAAACTGTCCTGTATCCCATCCCAAACACCCTGCATCCCATCCCAAACTGCCCTGCATCCCATCCCAAACTGCCCTGCATCCCATCCCTAACTGCCCTGCCTCCCATCTCTCAGGGCCGGCTCTCTCCCATGACTACTCCCTCCACTCTCCTTGTTTAGAGAATCATTGCATCACTCATCAGCAGTCGGCATCAGGCAGTGGGGCTGCAGAGTCTCTCTTGGCTCAGCCCATTCTGGTTGTTCTAGACTGGGTGCCTTATACACATGGGAACTCTGAGGCCCAGGTGCCAACAGTTTCGCTATCTGGTGAATGCCCACTCTCTGGCACATGGATGGAAACTTATAGTTGTGTTCTCACATGGTGGAAGGGGTAAAGGCCTGGCAGTCTTTATTTAATTAAAATTTGAGACTCTCATATGTCCCCAGTTGCCCTTAAACTCTATATGTGGCCAAGGGTGGCCTTGAACTTCTGATCTTCCTGGCTCTAATTCCTAACTGCTGGATTACATGTGTGTACCTCCCTACATTACTTATTTAGTGCTGGGTACTGAACCCAGGGCCTCATGCATGCTAGACAAGCACTCAACCAACCATTCATGAAAGTTTCTGCCCTTGTGATGTAAAAATCACCCCCTAAAATCCCTACCTCCTAATATCACCACTTAGGGGAATGAAAACCTTAACATAAGAAATTTAGGAGAGACAGGCATGGTAGGATAAACCTGTCATCATAGCTACTTAAGCAACTGAGGGAGGAGGATTGCAAGTTCAAGTCCGGCCTGGGCTATCTGTGAGTTCAGGGGCAGCCTGGGCAACTTACAATGATCCCATTTCAGAAAAAGGACTGGAGAAGTAGCTCAAGTGGCAGAGCATTTTCTCAGCATGCACAAGGCTCCGAGTTCAGTTCCCAGTACCGCACGGCAACAGCAACAGTAATCGTGATGGTCTGGGGAGGATGTAAATGCCCAGAGTGCATGGCATCTGCTTGTCCAAGCTGCGGGCACACAGCAATGGAACAGTAACTCTTCCATATTCCACACTCACCATGGAGACGCCCCGTACCAGGCTCTGTATTAGGGTGTTTAGAGAAGCAAGACCTGACTATCCACTCAAGAAGTTCCTTGACCTTGGGGAATAATTAAGTTTTCTCTGATCAGGGGATCACCCCAAGTCTTCTCTCTTGGGTGTCCAAGACCCTCAGGACACACTGTAGGCATCCCAGGGAATGACTGGCTGGCTAGGGTCAGAGTCAGTTGCAGAGGCCCTGTCAATGGCCAAGAAAGTCTGGGTATTCCAGGAAGCAGAGGGACAATTTCTCTCCTAATCCTTCTGTCAACCAGCAAGATCTACATCCATGCCCCTCTCCTCTCAGGGACCCCCTCTGAGAATCCTGTTTTTAACACTCAGTACCCCATGCCCCCCTCTCGCCTCCCAGTGCCTGGTAAACAGGTCTGCGTGGGGAAACTGCCTCCACCCCAGCCAGCTCCTACACACTGCAGCTTTGTTCCAGTTATTACTGCATAATACATGGGCGCAGGCCTGGACCAGCCTCGGGCGCATCTTGGACAACAGGCCTGTCACTAAGAGGCTGTGAGGGGCATAGTCAGGACACAATGATTTCTAGTCACGGCTGAAGACTGGACAAAGGGCCTCTCCCCCAGGGCACAGGATAGAAACGGAAAAAACGACCATTCTCCCAAGGACTCTCCAGAGTCCTGAAATCTCCCCAGTGACCCTCCATCTACATCCTTGACCTCAAGGCTTTGCTGCTCTCCCCTGTGACTGCATGTGGGGGTGATAGGCACTCTTCCTGTCTCAACTCCCTCCCTCCCCCCATGAGCAGTGTCACTGCCTCATGAAGCTCTTGGGATGCTCCTTTCAGTCTTATGTCATGGTTCCTGATCTTGTTTGGCTCACAGGTTCCTCAGGCTCCTCTCCTCTACCTGTGCCCACACATGCGTGGGGAAACCATACAGGGACAAGGAACAAGAACAATGTCACAAATCAGCCGCTACATGCTTCCAAAAAAATTTTAAGAAGCTGTTCACAGTTTTGCATGATGACAGCCTTACTGTCGACAGATATTTGAGTAGCACGAAGCTACACACAGTCTGTCCCTCCACGAGTGGCGTGGGTGTTGCACACTCAGCTGCTGTAGCAGGAGGGGTCTTTCGACACTTGCTTTTCAATCCTTCTGCTAATACATTAAAGATGAGTTCAAGGGTTCTCCCAGGTACAGACCCTTATTCCAGGGCCAGCCAGTCAGAGTCTGTGACTCAGGAGGTCAGGACGAGAGCCTGAGAGCCACACTTTAATAAGCACCCAAGAGAACCCAATCCACATAGTTACAGACCACACATTTAGGACACAGAAGTTAATAATGAAATGATGCAGGTTTCAAACAGGGACCATCCATTGGAGGGTAACTAAACAAGCTACCAGAACCAAATCTAGAAAGATGAAGCTAAACACACGGCACCCTATGGTTGAAAAGCAGGAATACTGGTAACTGGACTCTGGGGCTACCTCAAGATGGTACCAGGGCAAAGAGTCTTCACTGAGACCCTCTGCAGCTATAGCCATCGACACAGACATATACACAGGATCTTTGGCAGGGGGATAGGACCAAGGCAGGCACCTTAGTAGATGTCAGGTCTCAGACCCAATAGCCTCTAGGATTATTCTAAAATTTAGTTTCTAAATGTATGGTCTGATAACCCCTGTTGAAGTCATGAGCATGTCTGAAAGTAAGCTTTAGTTGCATAATAAAACAGAAATCTATGAAATTGTGTTGTCAGTCTTGAAGACGCCAAAGAAATTGGGGTGGGATTTTGTAGGACATTTGCCTAGCATGTACAAAGCTCTGGGTTTCAGGTACAGCACCACAGAACCAGGCATGATGGCACGTGTCTGTAATCAAATCATTCACAGGAGGTGGAGGCAAGAAGATCAGAAGGTCAAGGGCATCTTAGGCTACACAGAGAGTTAAAAGACCAGCCTGGGCTATGGGAGAACCTGCCTCAAAAGGGAAAACAAATAAATAAAGAGCCTTGCTATCTGCTAGTGGATGAAAGATCGGTCCTTCAAGGTTATGAAAGACAGCTGAAAGGTCTAAGATGGGAGGGGGAGGTCTCATGTTTCATTTATTCTGACACATGTCATTTTGATAAGCCATGCTAATGAGCGGCTGCTATCACCACACAGATGTTTGAAGCCCAGAAACACTGAGTTTGCAGGGTTTTTTGTTTGTTTATTTTTTTTGCTGAGATGGCTCATTTCCCTTCAATATCTGTCCTGGTCTCATCTAATTACAGCTTTAGTTTTTAACTGGGGATGAAAGGACTACATTTCCCAAGAACATTTGCAATTTAGCATGTGGTCACATGACAAAGTCTGGTCAATTAGATAATTACCACTACCAGCTCCTGGTAATATGTGGAGGAAGAGGGGTTAGTTGCTTCTGCTATCTTCATTTCACATGGAGAAAACTGTGAAGTTTCCAGGGAGTCATTTTAGATGACTGAGCAATGAGAGAGGAGGAACCTGGGCCCCTACAGCTTAGAAAAGGGGAGTCATCCTAATGGCCAACACACTTACTTCTAGATTGTGAATGACAGGTAACCAGACTTCTGTTTTGGTCATGTTACTTTGAATCTCTATTAGAGCATCCCGAATCACGCCTTTGCCCTAAGCCTTATGTCTAACTCCTCCAAACTTCATGACACTGCATGGGTACAGGGTGTGGATGACCTGGTTTTGAGAGTCCAAGCTCAGGTAGAAAGCATACAGCTGCAACTCAAGGCCTCCACCTCTCACTCTCTTGGACCTAGCTGCAGGAATCTCTGGGGGACCTGACTGTAGCTTTCTCTCTTCAGCCCAGTGCTGCGGGATAATGTTTTTTTAGCTGGTAAAGATTTTGCACTCGGGTATTGGTTCAATAAAATACTGATTGGCCAGTAGCCAGGCAGGAAGTATAGGCAGGGCGACCAGACTAGGAGAATTCTGGGAAGAGGAAAGGCTCAGTCTGCAGTTGCCACCCAGATGCAGAGGAAGCAAGATGAAAATGCTGCACTGAGTAAGGTGCCAAGCCATGTGGCTAAACATAGGTAAGAATTATGGGTTAATTTAAGTTGCAAGAGCTAGTTAATAATAAGCCTGCACTAATAGGTCAAACAGTTTATAATTAATATAAGCCTCTGTGTGTTACTTGGGTACTGAACTGCTGAGGGACTAGGCAGGACAGAAACTTCCATCTACAGCCCTGGGAGTGGCCCTGACGTTCTGGAGCAGGGTAAGGGATTCAGGCAGAGAGAAACAAATGAGCAACAAAGCAGAGCGGCTAGGGTCAGTTAGAAGCCATGTTGGGAATGCCAAGTGCAGAGCTGGAGGGAGGCAGACATCATCCAATGTAGCACAATTAATAAAAACCCAGAGACAGATATTGGGGTTCATCCTGAAGGTTAGAAAAGCAAAACAGTCAGTCATTGGCTCTTACCTCTACCTCAGTCTAAAGCAGCAATCCTACCTCCATGAATCTCAGAATGAGACTGAGATTAAGAGCTGTCTCCTCCTGCCTTATATTCCTTTCTAGAGCATGCCTGGTAGAACATGAAACTCTTCATCTCAGGGCCGTGGGTTTGAGCCCCATGTAATCCAATGGTTTACAAATGGCATCCAAACGTTTGGCAAGAATTTCCACATGAACCTGAGATTTTTATTTTTAAGAAAGGATTCTAGACAGACAAGAACAGAGTCAAACACAGATTCTTGGTAACCATCTTTATTCCTGTAGGCTAGGTTTGCTGACGTCGAGCAGAGGTGTGGCTCCTTTAAGAGAGGCTTCCTGACTCAGCATTAGCAGCAAAAACCTCACAACTCTTTTAAGAGGTTCTGCCACCACTCAAGTGGTGTTTATAAGCAGCTAAAATCAGGCTTCTTTGTGGTGTCATGGACCTAGAAACTCCACAGAGTTGTGACAATAAATCTGGCTTTCACCAGTACCTCTACCATGAAGCTAGACTCTCAGAAAGCTAAGGAATTGGGTGGAGCCAGGCGCCAAAGCCACAGCTTTAATCCTAGACATGCAATTTAGCAGATTAAAGATGCATGTGGTCAGAAAAAGACAGATATACAGTAAAGACAGATTCAGATAAAAAAAACTCTAAACAGTTTACAGTGTGTTTAAAAGTATGCATAGACTTGGGAGAGAAAAGAAAAAGGATAGAAAAAGTCCTTTTAAAAAGTTCTTTAAAAAGAAATAGAGTAGCCAGGTGTGGTGGTGCATGCCTTTAATTTCAGCACTTGAGAGGCAGAGGCAGGTGGATCTCAATTAGTTCGAGGCCAGCCTGGTCTACAGAGTGAGTTCTGAGACAGCCAAAGATAAACAGAGAAACGTTGCCTCAAAAAAAATAAAAAATAAAAATAAAAGAAATAGGGTGTGAAAAAAGCCACATAAAGAAGGAAAATACACAGAGAGTCTGGATAATGTATGTTATTGTGTTGTCTTTGAATTGTTTGACTGCTGAGGAAAGAGCAACAGCTGCTAAAGGCATTTGATTATAAACCTATATATTTTGAAAATGCCTTGACTTCAAAACTTAAGTCGAAATATATGTTACTTTGGAGAAGAGGTTTTTCTTTTGTTTCCACAGTAAATGAGAGGCTGTGGATTCATTCTGGGCAATGAAAAATAAGGTTTGACCGAGGAAGACCCCTGAAAAATCTTCCATGGGAAAGGATAGCCCAGATGGTTCAATATTTCAGAGCACCTCTTGTATAGTTTCCTCTGAGTTCTACATCCAGAACAGCCTCAAGACTGCTGACTGGGATAATACAGCTTCACAGAATACTCCAGTCAGGATTTGACCATCATCCTAAATTTTCTTTAGGTCCCCATAAGGTTATAAGTACCTTGATCAGCAGGAAGTAGCCTAAAAAACTACACCCATATTCCCCAAAAGTGGATTATGGATGTTTGTCTTTATTTAGAGTGTTGGTTACAAATTGTTGATAATGGTCAGGAAAAACACTGAACAAAAGAGATTAGATTCAGAGTTCTTGCTTTGAAAATAAAAAAATGGGAAATGCTGTTGGACAATGCTCTTGTATACTGTAAAGATTTGTCACTTATACTGGTTTAATAAAACACTGACTGACCAATATCCAGGCAGGAAGTATAGGTGGGGCAACCAGACTAAGAGAATTCTGGGAGGAGGAAAGGCAAGAGAGTCAGCCACCAGCCAGAGAAAGCAAGATGTGAATGCCTTACTGAGAAAAGGTTCCAAGCCACATGGCTAAACATAGATAAGAATTATGGTTTAATTTAGGTTGTAAGAGCTATTTAATAATAAGCCTGAGCTAACAGACCAAACAGTTTATAGTAATACAAGCCTCTGTGTGTTTCTTTGGGGACTGAACAGCTGCAGGACCAGAGGGACAGAAACATCTTTCTACAATCCAATCCTACTCTCTTCATTTACAGAGGATGCAATGAAGGTGCGAAGATCTGAGGCCACATTCAGAACTGGTGGAAGAGAAAGCAATCAGCAGACCCTGGCTTGAACCCAGATGGCCCCGTCCTGCCCAGTCCAGGGTACTTTCTAGACTGCCCCAACTGCTGGAACAGCCCAGCCCAGAGGGACCTGGGAGTATGCCAATTTTAACAAGCACCCCGCTTCGCCCCAAAGCTCTTGGCTCTCCAGCTCCACCCCAGACCCAGGACCCTCTGACTTTGTTCCCCATCATCATAGAAGCATGTGTGCTGAGAGCTGTTCCCACAAGCCATGCTCAGTGGCAGGGCCCAGTGCCTGCTCAGCTGAGCCGTCCAGAATGTGGACCGTTTCCCAGTCTCTTGTGAAGACAAATACAGCATTGTCCCAAGTGCTTCTTTTCTTTCCCCCTTGGGTTCTTTTCTTGGCTGCTTCTGTGGTGTGAAAGGGAAGGTGCCACCTGTCACCACTGGCTGTTAGTTAATGTCTCCTGAAGTTAGGGCTGAGGGCAGGCGGAGTCTCTGTTCCTTTTCTACTCTGATGTTGTTTGTCCCCATGCTGTGTTGACCCATCCCCCAAGCCTACACCTCACAGAATCTGAAATTCTTCAGCAGGACCTCAGAGTATTTTATTCGGCAAGGTGACAAGTCATTTTGATAAGTGAAATAAACATGTTAACTCCCTGAGAGACCAGAGAGACCAGGAAGTAACAGCTACTCAGGACTAGGAAGCAGACATAGGACTGGTACGTTCATCTGTTTTTCATTGCTATGATATAATGCCTCAGGTTAGCAATTTTTATAAAGAAAGGAGGTTTGGAAGCCCACGGTCGGGGGATTCATCTAACACTGGACTTTGTGCTGGAGAGCACCTCAGGAGCTCTGCTCTAATGATGGCAACCAATCCTGACTACTTCCCAAAGGTTCTACCTTAAACACCATTGCTAATTTCCTTTTCACCCTCCCCCCTTTTGAATATGTTTTGTGTGTGTGCACACATTTGTGGTGTGTGTGTGTGTTTTTTTTTGTGTGTGTGTGTGTGCATATGTGGAGGCCAGAAATTGACTCTTGGTATCTTCTATCACCTCAGCTTGTTTTTTTGAGTTGGGGTCTCTCACTGAAACGTGGTGTGTGTGTGTGTGTGTGGGTGTGTGTGTGTGTGTGTGTGTGTCTGGGGAGGGGGTGGATGTGAGGATTAGAACTCAGGCCCTGGTGGTTGTGTGGCATAAACTTTACCAGCTAAGCCATCTCCTCAGCCCTTGGTATTATAATTTTTAACAGCTGCAGAATGTTCCACGGGTATATACTACTTAATGCATTTAGCCAGCCTCCTACTGTCAGGCCCCTTTTATGCTTCCACTTTGGGGCTGTATAAATAGGTCTGTGTTGAGCATCTTGATGCTCAGAGCCTTTCTCTGTGTTGGATTACTTCCTTTGGACACATTCCCAGAAGTGGGATTACTAGGTCACAGGATGTGGACATTTTTATGGCTTGTGATACATGTTGCCAAATTGCTCTCCAAAAGGCAGACACCTCTTTAGTTTGTGCGTCTTTGATAATGGTTTATACAGTTTTGGACCACGTTGCCCCAGGACCCAGAATGACACTGGGCAGCTGGGACTTTGGACTTTTTCTCTCTTTTGAGAAACGTCTTTAAAGTTTCTTAGTAGTCTCCTGACTATCAAAATAATACATGCGTGGTAGAGAATGGTGGTCAGAGCGGCAGTAGCCAGACAGAACAAAAGCACTGTGGGCCCTCCTTTCTCTCCTTGGAGTCGCAGAAGGGGGGGATTTCCGGTGTTGGAATGCTAGGCTGAAATTTGGAACTGAACTTACCAGGAAGTAAGAAAGTCAGTTTTAATCACAGCTTACACACAGGGAGGGCCTGATCCTGCCAGTGTCCCTGGGAAGGCCTGCACAGTCTAGCCACATGGATTCCACATCTCCTTCCTTCAATAGAATGAAATCCCATTGAGGATTGGCAAGACTCCAGCAGGGATGTCTTCTGAGCAGACATCTTTGCCTTTACCAGCATGATGCAGACTCACTCAGACACAAGCTTGGTCCATTCACAAACAGAGAGATGGTTTGGAGCTGGGCAGGCCATGAAGAGCCAGGCCTATTTCCTAACCTTAGAGGATAGTGCTGAACAGAGATCCCAAAACATTCTGAGCAATGCTGGGGGCTCCGCAGTGACAGTCTTGAGCAGACATAGGGTGAGAAAGGACGGCTCAGGTCTGCACAGCGTTCACCTGACATACTCTGTGTCAGGTGCTTTGCACACGTAAAACACACTGACCATTCACAACACTTCCGCCTATGTTTTCCCCACTTCCTGATGTGGAAACAGGGGGTTCAAAGCTTGTTCAGAACCTCAGGATTGGAACCTGAACCTCTCATCCTACAGCCTGGTTCTCACTCTGAATCTTGGGTAAGACCAGCTACCCTGAATTCTGGTACAGCAGACCGGCTGCCCCCTAATTCTTTCTGCCTTGACCTCCCCCCCCCGACAGGCTAGCATCCTCACATCTCAGTCTACAGAAGCTGTGCAACAGGATACCATAGACTTGACGGCTTAAGCAATAGACGTGTCTTTTCTCAGAATTCTGGAGGCCAGAAGTTCAAGAACAAGGCCTGGGTTTTGTTTCTGGTGACACTTCTCATCCTGGCTTGCAGACTGTCACTTTCTTGTTACATCCTCACGTGACCTTTCCTCTCTTCTGTGACCCCTGTACCCCACTTATGACACCAGTCCTGCCTAAGGCCTTAACTCCCTGAATGTTCTCAACCTCATCTGATCTCAGAAGCGACCAGGGTCAGGCCTTATTGGTACTAGGTGGGAGGACCCCAGTCCCGTTGGGTCAGGTCTGCACTTTATGGGTTAGGTCTCCTCCTCTTCCATCATTCAGCCCTCATTACTTCACCAGACACATCATCTCCAAATGCAACGGGGGTTAGAGTTTCAGTATCTGAGCCGAGGAGCACATCGACCCACTTATTCTGTCCCATTTGGTCAACAGTACCCCAACTCTGTCTCCTACAAACCTACCCGCCCTGGCATCGTCACGTGACCTCACACTGACACAGGCTGTGAGAATGGCTCAGTCTGCAGAGTGCCTGCCTTGCCAGCACAAGAACCTGAGTGAAATCTCTAGGATGCACATAAAAACGCCGTGTATGATGACAGAAGGTTATAATGCCAGCAGGAGGGAGGCAGAGATACCCCTGGGGCTTGCTGGACAGTCAGCGTCACCTGAGTGCCAGGCCAATGGGAGATTCTGTCCCCAAGGACGAGACCTGAGATTGTCCTCTGGCCTCCACATGAACGCACACACAGGTGAGCGTATGCCACCTCCCGCACACCCATTCACACATGGATACACACACCACATTACTATTTTAAAGGCTGTCCTACCATGGGGCCTCACCTCAGTGCTGTCCACAAACATGCCTTTCTTTCTCACTAGATCACAGTTCCAAGCCACTTTCATGCATGCTTACCCTTTACTCATTTGCTTCAGCCATACTGTTTGGTCAGCCCAGCAGCTGTCTAGTGAACACCTTTCCTGTTCAGGTCAGCCCTGCAGGGTGCTCGCCCAAGCCCATCCACCTCAGACACTCCCTGACCACTGAGAGTCGTGCCTCCCCCCCAGCTCTCAGACACTTTCTTGCTTGGAGTGGAAGCAGAGTTGTAGATTCAAGGAGCCACTGTTTCTAGACAAAGGATGCAAATCACCCAGAAGATAAAAGCACACAGGTGCCAAGAAGGAACACACTTGGTGTGTGCTCGTGACACTCAGGACAGACAGTCCCCAGAGCCTAAGAAACAGGCATGCTTCTGGGACATGTGGCCAGTAGGTAACAGACAGACAGTGCCTCTCTGTCGCTGGGGACCTATGGTATGGACGTCATTCAGTTCATGGAGCCCCTACCCTGACTGGTCATACCCTCTACCTACCATGCCTATCTCAAGGGAGTCAGGAAAGAAGGGATGACCCCACAGCAGGTAGAGTCAAAGGAGCTCCCACTAGCCAAGCAGATCTTAGTTCTGGGAACACCTATACTGTCTAGGAACACAATATCCTCCATTCCTCCCACAGCGCTGAGTAGACAAGAAAGCTTAGACATGCTTTTTTGTTTTGTTTGCTTTGTTTTTTCAGAGTCTTGTTACACAGTTTGGGCTGGCCTAGAACTCGAGACCTTCCTGCCTCAGGCTCCAAGTGCTGGGATTACAGACCTGCTGCACCATGTCAGGTTGATTCTATGTTTTCATTAAAATAGTTACAGTTTAGGGAGGATCTTTTGAAACCTAAATCTGGAGTCAGGCATGGCACGCACACACACACACACACACACACACACACACACACACACACACACA
>LOJH01013522.1:13841-24759 GCA_001685095.1 Ellobius talpinus
ACACACACACATACACACACACACACACACACACACACACACACACACACACTGGAGAGCTTGGCTCTTTTATAGCAATTTTGAGTTAGAGCAACAACTGGGATTGCTTACATCCACATTTCTTGTTATATGATAATTTTTACTGCTTAAGTATCTACTATTTGGGCTTCCTGTTGCCTAAATCTGTATATAAACCAGGCATAGTGATTTATGCCTATAATCCTAATCCTTGGAAAGCTGAGGCTGGAGAATCATGATTTTGAGGACAGCCGGGACTACAGATAGACCAACAAAGGTTAACATCCTTACAAATTTGACCTTCCTGCAAAAGTGTGAAAGGCAAAGTGGAACTGTCCGCCCGAGACAGAGTGCGTGTAGGGATTGGGACACTGGGAACAGGTTTTTGTCACAGGCAGAAAAGAAGGCACAGATATTCAGGGGTAAGAAGACAATGTGCTCTCGGTGACGCCTGGAACTTTAAACAGAAGCTAACCTGACCCACGAGACTTTGATTTCAAGCTGTTCTCTGTCTCTACATTTCTGTTATCTGAAATTCAGCCCTGGTGCAGAAAGATTTACATGGTATTGAGCCAGTGTTACACCAAGTTGTAGCCCAATGACTTTGGAGCTCCGAGCCAGCCTTGGCTAGCGTCCATTTACTTATCTGCTCAGAGGGCTCAATAACACCTATGCCACTTGGCTTCATGACAATCAGATTTTTGCGCAGTGTTAGAGTCTAGCTCGGTACCTGGAGGCGTACTAAAAGGACATTTACTGGACGATGTGCTGTGTCTATTGTCCACTTTAGGGTGGTTTATACTATCTCATGAGCCTGAGGGCTGAGTTTCTGTCTCATGACTCCATAGGGCACCTATTTCTAGTAAGGCGAGCAGAATTTATCCAGTGCTGTCTTCTTGGCGGTAACGTGTTAGGCACTGAGATGTAGGAGGAAAACTCGGCTTTTGTTTCCCTCATGCTTTCCGCTGAACAGGCTGTGACAGGGTGTCTGTTTTGATCAGCGATGCTGTTGGTGATTTCTCTCTAATCTCGACTTTCTCTGATGTAAGCTGTGAAGACATCTGTTGGTGTTAACCTGCCTCTGTTGTGTGAGATGCACTGGGTCTGCTCATCGCTCTTATGTCCACGGCAGGCTGCCCCCGTGAACGCCCCAGCTGTCCAGTTAGTTATCTGCCAAGGGACAGGTGGTGCTTTGGAGACACTGCAAAGTGCAATGTGACTGTCACACCTGGGCCTTTAAAAGCTTCCCTGTGCTATACAAACCAGGAAGTGATTTACTGCCTGTATCCTTGTCCCTGTGGGACCATCTACTTTTCCATCTCCTCATAGGATTAGTGACGTTTTTTCCTTGTGGTAACCAAATGTCTGACAAAAGCAACTGAAGGAAGGGTTGGTTTAGAATCACAGCTGGAGGGTACTCCAGGGCTCATGATGGGGTCGTGGAGTTGGTAGCATGAGCCGCTTGTATTGCACATGCTGGGGGAAGCAGAGAGAGGTGGCCGGTGCTGCTCAGCACACCCTCTCCTTTATTCTGCCCAGGACCCCATGGACCATAAAATGGAGGTGCTCACATTCAGGGTGGGTCTTCCCTAATTTCTTAAACCTGCCTGAAACCATCAGAATAGCCACACCCAAAGGCATGTTTCCATGGTGATTCTAAAAGCCTACTCAAGTTGATAGGGAAGGTTGGTCATCACACACACCCTTGGCTCTATTTCAGGGCCATCTGGATTTTTGACCTTTCCTAATTGGCATCCTTGGGCTGTGGCTTGCTGTTTTTGACCTGACCTAAGACATGAGGAAGCCTTGTTTTAGGTTCCTCCCTGAATATGCAGTGTGGTCCATCACCCAAGAGCTGCAACTCAGCAGACATTAGACCAAAATACTCAAAACCCTCTGGTCTCACCCAAGGGACAGCCACTTGTGCCACTGTCAGAGTGAGGCTGGAGCTGCCTAGCGTTCAGCCTACCTCAGCCACAGCTCTGTTTTGTGTGCATTGGTATATAATATCACTTTCAAAATGTTATTTCGTGTCTCTTTTGTATTGAGTGTGATGCCATGTGTGTGCATGTGGAGGCCATGCAATCCCAAAGGTCTTCCTCAATCGCTCTCCGCCTATGTTTCGAGACAGGCTTTCACTGAGCCTGGACCTCACTGCTTTGGCTAGACTAGCTGACCAGCAAGCCCCGGGGATCCTCCTGTCTCTGCTTTCCCAAGGCTGGGATGAAATGTACATGTTGTCATGGTTTGGTTTGGTTTGTGTGTTTTTTTTTGTTGTTGTTGCTGCTTCTGTCTTTTATGTGGATGCTAGGGATCTGGACTCCCATCTTGGTGTTTGGGTGGCAGTTTCTAACGTTAAAATGAAAACTGTCAACAAAGCGAAGGAGGCTGAAAGTTAAGCGGGGTTCCAGAGATTGATTGACCTTCTAAAGGCTCAAATCGGTTCAATATTGAGGATAGCAACACATGTAGGTACACACAATACTTTCTATGCTCCCCGCCCCAACATGCCCCTACAACACTCAGTTGGGCTATTTCCATAGCTACCATGCACAGGGCCATCCCACACACATCCAGATGGCAGCCTTGAGGGGTGGCATTGCCTCCTTGCCCAGGCCATGTGCTGTTATGAGCATCACAATGTTAGGTAGGGGCTTCGGAGCCATGGTGATGGATTAGGCAGTTTCATTCTGAATAGCCACTCAGCCTCGGCATCTGTGAATCTCATAGCCAGGTGGTGAACTTGAATAACCTCCTTTCGATGTAGGTAGGAGACCCCAGTTGGTTCTGCCTTGCCATCTGTGGCCTCCTTCCCTCATAGAGAGGTGTCCTGAAACTCAAATTTCTTAATCAAGTCATTATTTGACACCGCTGCTTCCTGTCTGTGGAGCTCTGACTGTAGCCGTGTCTCCAGTGTGCAACATACTCAGGGTTCTGAGGACAGATTAGAAAAGGATGTGTACATATGTGTGTGTCATATGTGTGTGTCATATGTGTGTGTCATATGTATGTGGCTGTCTTGGTGAGGATGCCCAGGTTCCATGTGCCTTTGTCATAGGCAAGCTTCCTCTACCTTTGGCTCAGAAAACATGTGACAGGGTCCAGTTGGCTCTTGGGTTCAGTATGTTAGAGCCACAGCTCAGAGAGAATGAAGCAGAGTGCAGCCACAGACCCTGTGACAGATAGACAAGCCTGAAGATCGCCTTTCAAAGAAGATCCAGCACCTGAGGATAAAATTGTCGGCAAACTGGGGTCGGCTGATAAGGGACAAAGTGCTACAGTCTTCACGCTTATCAGATCATGCTTCAAGAACCATCTGTGCCATCGGCAGTGCTCAGCAGTGGAGACCATCTGAGACACAGAGAACACCCACTGCATCAATGTCTCTCTCCAAATGCTTGAAGTAATAGGAAACCAAACACTTGGTTCTTTGGGAGAAATCAGATATTCTTGGTTAGTGTGAATTAAAATAAAAAAAAATTCCATAGGATTTTTAAGGATGGCTGGGAAGATGGCTTGCTGCACAAGTATGAGGGCTGAGTTCAGATCCCCGCATCTACATTAAGAGTCAGACATGGTGGCAAACACCCATGAGCCCAGCCCTGAGGAGGTGGAGACAGGAGACCCTGGAGGCTCACTGGACAGCACAGTCCAGCTTGGCTTAACAAGCTCCAGGTTCAATGAGAGAACCTGTCTCAAAAAATTAGGTGGAGGGTGACTGGAGAAGACATCTGATATCAAGCTCTGTCCTTCACATGCATGTGTACATGTTCATGTGTGCGTATGCATGCAAATGCCATGCCCCCATAACTTTTAAAAAACCTTTTTAAAAGTATTATATGTGTGTGTGTGTGTGTACATGTGTGCAAGTGCCCATGGAGGACAGAAGAAAATTTTAAGATCCCCTGGAGTTAGAATCACTGGTGGTTGTGAGCTGCTCAACATCAATGCTGGGAACCAAACTTTAGTCCTCTGGAAGAGCAGCAAGTGCTGTTAACCACTGAGCCATCTTTCCAGCTGCTACATTATTTTAAAAGGTATTTCAATAATTGTCATAAACAAGCTAAAGCCATTGAAAAAAATTAGAAGAACATGTAAGCAAAAATAAAAAAAAATACCTGTTGACTATTTTGCTGACTTTCCATACATATTCATGTATTTATAACCATTTATCTATTATCTGCCCTCCTACCTATCTATACCCAGTTGGACCTATGCTTAAGAAGTCAGATCCCACCTATTTCCAACTTGTATTTATTCTCACTGACAAACTTTACTTTTTATCAGTAAATAGCATCATTTTAGTGACTGCACTGTATTCCAAGATGCGGACAGACGTTCAAAGGCTATGATGGTGCAGTGCATTTTGTTTGAGTATATACCACATATTAACATATGCAAACCTTTGAAAAGGTGGTCATCATAGGCCACTCTCCCTCTCCTCTAACCACCAGCAGACTGTCACACTGCTGTAGCAACAGGATCAGCAGCTGCCAAACTGGGCCCTTGTGAGACATGTTGGTCACTTCCCATCTGATGAGGGGATTCAGAATAAGCCACCCCAATTAATCCATACCTCTTCTGTTATTTGATCAACTGCCCCATCCCCAGCTATGAGCAACAATATGAGAATAGCAAGACTTATCACTGGAGGTGGAGAGGAGCCAGTGAGATGGTTTAGTGAACGTGACCAAGCCTGAAGATCTGGGTTTGATTCCCAGGACCTATATGGTGGATGGAGAGAATCAATTTCCTCTAGTTGCCCTTTGACCTCCACATGCATAGTATGGCACATGCACACGTGCATACACACACTAAACAAATTGTTTCAATTAAAAAAAGAAAGAAAAGAATTGGGGCCCTGACTCTGGTGACCGGACCTTACTAAAATAACCGTCACCCTCCAGCGGTCTGCCCACACACCTGTCCTGGTCATTTCCATGCAGCTCAGCATTCTGAAAGCTTTAGTCTCCTCTTCCTTGTGGGGTTGCTTCTGAGAAATCTATCACCATTTATTAAAATGGAAGCTAAAGGGCTGGAGAGCTGGTTCAGCGGGTGAGCATTGGCCGTTCTGGCAGAGAACTCAGGCATCCACACGGCAGCTCACAAACACCTGCTACTTTGTTCAGGCACACAAGCACAAGGCGCACATAAACTCATGCAGGTAAACCCTCATATATATAAAATATAAATAAAACTGTTGGAAACTGCCATGTAAGCCTGTGCGTCTCATGACTCTGGATATTTTCCTTTCCTATGAAACAGAAATTGCTATCATTTGTAACCTTTCCTCCCGCCTAGTCGTACAGCGCCTCCCCTTTCTCCTCTTTCCCTGAGCTTCACATAGAAGTAGAGTTATCTTATGTCTAAAGCCAAGCGTTGGCTTTTTATGGTGAGGTATCACATTTTAGAAACCAGCGCACACAGCTCACACAGAGACAGAGCACAGGTGCCGACTCAGTACAGGTGGCGCAGGGTCTGAGAGTCAGTGTCTAATCGGCTCCCAGCTAATGCTGGTGTCCTAGATGGTGAATCCACATTGAGAAGTGGAGCTGCGGAGTGTGATTTAGTGTCATCTGGAGGCCTCCTAGAGCCCAGCTCTCCACTAGAGTGGCTTAGAGAGTCTGAGCAGGTCCTAAGAGTTTGTGTTTACAAGTGTGCCACCTGAGATGCACGGGCTACTGTCCTGGGGGACACACGGTGAGAATTATTGCTTAGAGGACATTCGATGAAACCAGGCAGACTAGATTTGTGGTGAGGGAGGTCCTCCTGTCTATGTGTTGCTTTTATTGGTTAATGAATAAAGAAACTGGCTTGGCCTATAGCAAGGTAGAACTTAGTTAGGCAGGGAAAGCTAGGCTGAGGACTCGGAGAAAGAGGGCAGAGATAGGGAGAAGCCACAGAGACAGACACGCCGAAACTTTGCCGGTAAGCCACAGCCACGTGGTGATACACAGATTAATAGAGATGTGTTAAATTAAGATGTAAGAGTTAACCAATAAGAAGCTAGAGCTAATGGGCCAAGNGGGAAAGCTAGGCTGAGGACTCGGAGAAAGAGGGCAGAGATAGGGAGAAGCCACAGAGACAGACACGCCGAAACTTTGCCGGTAAGCCACAGCCACGTGGTGATACACAGATTAATAGAGATGTGTTAAATTAAGATGTAAGAGTTAACCAATAAGAAGCTAGAGCTAATGGGCCAAGCAATGATCTAATTAATACAGTGTCTGTGTGGTTATTTTGGGGCTGAACAGCTGGGAATGAAACAAACTACCTCCTACAACAGATTTGTCCTCGGAGTCTCCCTTCGTCCCTGTGTAACTTCAGCAGGTTGCTCACCCTCTGTACAGTGGCTTGTTTAGCTACAAATTAAAGATAATAATACCACTTAAGAAGCCAGAAAGATGGTGCAGTGGTTAAGTGCTTGCTGCTCTTTCAGAGGAACTGAGGTTGTTTCCCAGCACCCATGTTGGTCAGCTCATGACCTGCTCTAACTCCAGCTTCAGGGGATCTGACGCCCTCTTCTGGCCTTCATGTCATCATGAATGTGATGGTGTCACACTTCAATTAAGAAAAATAAAATACAGTCTTTATAAAAAAATCACTATCACTTAAGTTAGGTGGCTTTTGTGAGCCTTATGTAATGTAAACGAGACGGCCATAGCTGCTCTTCCTTTCAGCCAGGGGGAAGATTGAACCGTGCCCATCTGCTGCTCTTTAGAAAGCCATCAGTGTTCAGAGGAGGGAGTTCACCTTTCTCCAGACAGAAGAGTTCTCTCCTTGGGCATCCTGTCCCCTTTAAGGCAGAAAGTCACCAGCTCTACATTTTCTTCCCCAATGCTGCTGTTCCTCATTAAGCAAGGGGATGCTGGGCACAGCCTGCCTTTAACCTGGATGCTCAGAAAATCCTTATAAATAAAGAATGCAGACAGGCCTAATGAGGGTAACATCTTCTCAGGCTGCAGCAGTGAGGTTTGGCTCCCCCAGCTTCCCAGGAGGGTGGGAAGCTCAGAGCCAGTTCTGGCTAGTGTGGATTAGAGTGCTCATGGCATCCCACGAGCCGCTGTCTCGGGATGCTTTAATCATATGCAATGCCACAACTAAAGCGGGGTGGAGGGTAATGGTGGGGGACATGGGGGATGTTGGTGTGGAGGGGCTGGGTGGGGGCAGTGGGAGTGTGGATAAGCAGGCTCCTGCAGCCAGGATTTTCGCTTGCATGTGAAGACTGGGGAGGGAGCTGAGTGGGCAGGCTGGCATTTCAGGCAGAGCAGACAACAAAGCTCAGAGACAAGGGACTGCCTAGTAAGGCCACATGGGTACTGCCAGGTAGGATTTGTAGGGTTGAAATGCAGAGGAGCAGGAGAGACAGGGTTCTGGGGGGGGCTGGGTCACATCAGGTGTGTTGTGGGACTGCAAAAACAGCCCAGCCAGTTGCTTGCTTTGCAAAAACAAGAACCAGAGCCTGAGCTCTGGAAGCCACATTTAAAAAAAGCTGGGTGTGATGGCATGTGCTTACGTGCTTGCATTTCTGGCTCTGGTGGGTTGGTGGGTATTTGGGGCTCACTGGGCAGCCGGATTAGCCTTAGGACAATCTAGTTCTAGGCCTGGGGAGACCCTGTCTCAATAAAACCAAGGTGGGCAGTATCTGAGGAATGACAGTGGAGATTGTTCTCTGACCTGTACACATATACAGGCACACGCACATACACAAGTGTGCGTGCACACACACACGCACACGCACACATGTTCCTGTTATGGCAGGGTAGAGAGTCCCAGCTGAGGGAAGAACACTATCATAAGGATGCTTTTGATTGTAAAAGACAGAAATCAATATACCGTAGTTTGAGTTGAGGTGTTTAAGCTGTCACAGGATCCCAGGTGGGGAAGCAGCAGTTCTCCAGGCAGAGGCAGGCTCAGGAAGCAAGATGGTGCCTAGGCTCATTATCTTCTTACTGACCCCGCATTTGGGCTTTCTCCACTTTAAATGGTTCATGTAGATGAGGGGAAAATGTGCTTATTCCACAGCACATGCCCAATACTGTTTATTCCATAATATGTGCCCAATGTGTTCGGGATTTTGCTACCTGGAGAGAAATTACCTTAGTCTCAAATAAGTTCTGGGAAGTTCTCCCATACACCATGAAGAAACTCTGATTGACCACCTTGGGTTATGCTCCAATCAAATCTTGCCACAGTGGAAAACTGAGACACACTGCTCAGCGCAGCTCCTGAGACCCTGAGATGGATCAGACAAGGAGGGGAAGGGCTTTTATTCTGAAACAGAGGCTTCAAAATGTTCTACATGCAGGGAAGAGTGGAGCAGACTCTCTCCTGAGGGGCTTTTGCCTGTTGTGTATAATTCCTGTTTTGTTTTGTTTTGAGACAGGGTTTCCCTGTGTAACCATGGCCATTCTAGAACTCACTCTGTGGACCAGTCTAGTCTTGATCCACCTGCCTCTTTGCTGGGTTTAAAGGCGTGTGCCACCACTGCCAGGCGCCACCTGTTCTTTCTTGACCAACAGTAGAGACAGAACCAAGTTTGAAATTTCTGTAATGGTTTGGCTACTGGGGACATAAGCTTGTGACGATTTGGGGAACACTATTGAGGTCTGGAAGATGACACCATCTATAAGTAGCATCAAGATCAACCTGGCTAAGAAAATAATAGGCAAGTTAGCAAACAGCTCTCCCATACACCATGAAGAAATGCTTCCTTCAGAGTGTAATCTGAAAACACCAGAGAGCTAGTCAGTGGAAATCAATGTATGTGAAAGCTCCACCCACCTGTGATGTCACTACTCTCTTTGTCTCCCTTTTCCTTCCAGCTTTCTCTAGTGTAGAGGCTTCTGGAGTTTCTGAGGGTAAACAACCCTTTGCGTTCCATATTATATAATGAGTAATTTCCACGGAGCCTTTTCATCATCTTAAGTATCTTTACCAGCACTGCGTTCTTTGGATTAAATATGCTGTACCCTCCTTAGCACTTAATTAAGATGTGATTTAAAGATTTGAGACTATGGTGTGAATCAGAGGAAATGACTGAGTCCAAGCAAAATTAACTTAAAGTTTGATTATTTATTTTTGTTTCTGTGTGGATGTGGAGGAGAGAAGCCGAGCCTGTGGAGGCCAGAAGATGGTGTCCGAACCCCTGGAACTGGTGTTATAGTTGGTTCTGTGGTTGTGAGTTTTGTTCCATGGTTCTGGGAAGTGGCCTTGGGGTCCTCTGGGAGAGCAGGAAGGGCTCTAAACCACAGAGTCATCCTTCCTGTCCCTTGCAGGAACATAGAAGAGAAAATGTCTTCGCCAAGTCGCAGAGCTAGAAATCTAAGACGCCATTAGTTTCATTTGTTGGGACACAGCCTCAGCCTTACCCACCTGATGTCAGATGAGGGTGACTGAGTTTCCCATAACTTCAGAATGCACAGCACATCATGTCACGTGACTGCATGAACGGTTGTCAGAGAGGAGCCATTTCTTATATTTTGTAACAGAGGAGAGAGGGATTTTTTTTTCCATCTCAGCTCACTGTCATGAAAATAAAGGTGGTGAAACTGAAACAAATTAGGACAATTTAAAGTCAGGCCGGTTTCCTGACTGGTAGGTAAATTGGCACGCAGAGGCATTTACATTTCCGGGCTTGGCTGGCTTTCTGGGCGCCCTTTGCGAGCTGCATGGGGATCTAAGCTTTAAGTCTGGTTATAAGCCAGTACAAGCTGTTAGCCCCTTTCCAGATGAAAAGCACCCCAGGCTCATTCTATACTTCACTGTGGATTTCTCTGAGGTAATTCAGCCAGCCTATGATTTTTTTTTGGAAGGAGAAGTGATTGAGCAGATTCATTTCAAAGCGCATTTACATTTGAAAACAGGGGTTTATCAGCTAAAAGAGCTGTTCTTGAAAGGCAGGCATGCAGAGCAAATTTAGAACAAGCAGACCATTTAGCCATGATAGCCATAAATGGCCCCCAGACCTTAATGCACGCGTCACAATAGATACAGATTGACTCTTGACTACATCGTATTTCACCCTGGGGAACAGGAGTCCTGTCACCCTGTGTCTCCACAGAATGTTCTGAAACACTCTAGGCTGGCTTCAACAGGATTATAACCACACACTTGACCAGAAGCAAACCCCTGGACAAGCCTTTCAGTGTGGTAGGTGGGTGGGATCAGATTGTGGGTTGGTCTCTTGGTTCTACCAGTTACTGATATTTGAACCGGATTGGGTCTCATATTTCTTGTCTGGAAGTAGGAGAAAATTCCCAAGCCTACAGAACTATTGGGTGCAGTTATTATATACTCAGTTATGTAATGTGGTTCTCAGACTCCAGTCTGAATGCAAATCACATTAAATCTCCACACAGGCTCTTATGCTGTAGGTCTAGGGTGTTTGTCTTACATTCTGAATGTATGTGTGTGTGTGCGCACACGTGTGTGCATGTGTGGATGTGTATGCAGGTATGCATGGCTGCCAAAGGATAACCTTGCCTGCCTGTCATTCTTCATATTTTAAAGGTTTATTATTTCTTTGTGTGTTTGTGCAACTGTGTGTGTAGTGCCTGCAGAGGCCAGAAGAGGGTATCAGATACCTTAGAATTATAGGAGGTTGCAAATTTCTGATTTGGTGTTGGGATCCAAGCCCAGCTTGTCTGAAAGAGCAACAAGTTCTGCTAACTGCCGTGCCCCCTCTCTAGCCCCAACCTTGGTATGTTTTTGTTTGTTCTGACAAACAAATAGAGCTTCTCATTGGCCACCAATTAGACTGGGTTGGCTGACCAGTGATCCCCAGGAACTTCCTGGTTCTCCCTCCCCAATGATGGGATTTCAGGCATGCATCACTACTTCTGGCTTCTTCTTCTTCTGCTTCTGCTTCTGCTTCTGCTCCTGCTCCTGCTCCTGCTCC